>CM034156.1:228442900-228727632 GCA_019776745.2 Taxus chinensis
ATAAGAAATGTTGCATTACTTTACATGTGTCATCCTAATTATAGAGGACCAAATTTAGCAAAGGTTGAACAATCAAATGGTCATACCAAATGGAATTGGATCCACTCCCTTACCCTCAACTCGAGGTTAGATGTTGAACATTTCAAACAACTGATATTATCTAGGTTGAATAATTGATTGGTCATCCCTAATGGAAGAAGTTGGCCTGGGTTAGGAAAAAAACTTATTCAGGGGATACTTGATAGGCAACAAAATATGCATATATAATAATGTCCAATTGTAACCATAAAATGTGTATACACATATTTATTCACTCTACTAATTTTTTTGCTTCACTAGCACCATTAGTGCATTAACTTCGTTAGAGTGGTGTTCTCAAGGATATTACCGGGAGCATGGAGTAACCATAAATGGTTACATGCATCATTGGGTTGCATTGGGATGGTCAACAATGGTTCTTCCAATTTTTTTGGAGGTGTAGTATGAGTATATCACATATTACACATGTTGTCACACCTTTTCATGCTATATTTTTCATCCCTTACAATCCTATTTTATAGTCTCATTGCAGCATCATCTTATTATCTTTTTATGTTAAATCTTATACCTACTTTTAGCACACTCACACCTTCCCCATTATCTACCTTAGCACTATAGAGTCTCTTCCTATTAGTTTTACCTTCTTCCTTGGATTTCCCATGCCTACATTTCCCTCTTAGATGACATTAACAATGGTCCATGGCATCTGTTGGGAGGATGTCCCTTTTCGATGACATTGACCATGGTCAATGTCATTGGGTTAATGTTTTGTCACAACTAATGGCATCAACCATTGTTGATACCATCGACTAACAAAAAATAATAATGCATTCATTATATTATTTATATTGGGATGTAATGTTAGGAATTAGAGATGACATGTGTGTGTTAGTGTGTTTGTGTTATCGCTCCACACTATTTGTTAATTTGTGTGTATGTAAATAATACATGGAGGGAAGAATACATAATGTAGTAATTGTTACATAACAATTACATTATAATATAAGTTGGTAGATATTATGAGAGATCTATGTAGTAGATTAGGAGGATGTAGGAGATTCCAGATGAGATTTGACTCCCTAATTTTAGGAGATCAACTCTTTATATATTGCAATATCTCTCACTGATTTAGGTAGTAGATTAGGAGGATACAAGAGATTCTAGATGAGATTTGACTCCATAATTTTAGGACATCAACTCTCTTTATATTGTAATATCTTTCACTGATTAATTCATGTTGATTTAATCTCATTGAGTGTATGCTCTCTATACGGGGTAACACCCACATTCGGTATCAAAACAAGTTTCAAAACAAGTTTCAAAAGAGCCTCTCTGACCTTCACCACACCCATGTTTCATTTTGTCAAGTAAATTGAGGAAAAAGGTAAGCTTTGTATTCCATGTGCAACCCCATCACCTTATCCATGTCTATCCATTTTTTATTTCTATCAAAACATGCAAATAATGGATATGCAGTGTTGGCCATGTGTAAATCCATTGTTTGTTCATTCACTCTTCTTACATTTTGTCAATGGTACTATTATTGTAGGCCACATGTGAACTTGGTGGAATTCTTTATTCTCTTCCACCATCTATTTATTCCATTATATTCACTCTATTTGTAGTATTCACTCCATCTTTCTCACTATGTGTGTGATTAGAATTAGGTGTTTTAAGCCTAATTTTATATTGAATTTCATTGTTTAGGATGTTTGAGAACCTATTGGAGTCAAAATTTTCTTGAAAATTTTTGGAGTAATACATACCTCATATTTGAGTCCAAAACATCTAAAATGCTAAGAACAACTGTAAACATGATGTATTTTTGTTAGTCAAATTTTCTCTTATTTGGGGTTTTGCATATTTGCATGAGGAAATATAAGAAAAATAATTTTTTAATCTTTAGAGTACAACCATAGTTTATGATGGGCGCTGTATATGCCATATTTTGGTGCTTTCTAACCATTTATTTTTGTAGGGCTTTCTGATGTATTCTCCTCTCAAGAGGGTTCCTTAAGGGGCCTGTCGAGATTGAGTTATGATCAGAGTTGGTCATGTGGGCTAGACCACAACATTTAAGAGATGTCAATATTAGCCTTTGTCACCCTACACCTTACTAATTTCTTCCCTTTAATAAAAAATTACACTCATTATACATAGTTATTTATTCATGTTTACCTAATTTTTCTTATTGCACACTGTTATACTTTCTTTCAATCACTCTAGAACTTCATCATTTATTGCTATTTACTTCACTTCTTGTCCTTTGTTCCCCATGTTTTTCAGCCTTTGACCTTAGGGTTTTCCCCAAGGATGCTTCCATTTCCCACGAGTGATGGTTTTTGGTATATATACCATTCCAAATACCACCAAATACACCACTTTTACTACTTGCTTACATTGCATAATCGCTCTTGCTCGCACTATTTCAAATCTATTAGCTAACTTTGGAGTCTTGGAGCTTGTATCTTTTGGATTTGGGTCACCATAGTGAGTGAGGAATACATATCTTTTTGTCAAATTTTCCCCTTCTCCACCCATAGTGATTTTCTATTGGTGTTTTTGTCTCTGGGGAGAATTATTTATCAGTGGTCACACATACACTACAAGTAAGTATTTATAACTCTTTTTAGTCTCTTATTTAATATGTATGTTCTTGTTGTTGTAGACTAGAGTAGATGTATGTTTATTTTGGTTTATTGCATTGTTTTATTATTACTACACCCCTTGGTTTTATCCACCCCTTGGTTATCTCTCTCTATTTTAGGATCCTAGTAGGATATCTATCTTTATCGAAGTTATATGCCTTGGAAACATATAACTATCCTAGGGCTAGGGATATTATCCTCTAGATTTATAACACTAGCACTTCCTGAGCACCTTTGTATCTACACAATGTGGCTAGTCTTATATTAGATCCCTATATTTGATAAATCAGTTGGGAAACTCTCTTTTACCCATCATACACTTTGGTGAACTTGACTTGAATCTTACTTTTCTTCCAATAAGGTTAGATTTACTCTTTTTTTATTTTTATTTCTTTTCCAAATGCCTTTGGCCCCTGTGTAGAATTCTAATACACAACTGATCAAGTATGAACATAAATATTCCATTCCAGATGACATTGGCTCATATGCAGTTTGATTGCACAACCGATCCCGATTAGAAATTTCCATTTCTGTTGTGCCTCCCCTTTTACATCCACCATCCCCACGTGCAAGCTTACTACATGACCGATACCATCTAAAAATCACCTCTAGTAAGCCTCAAATGATCATTTTCACTTCTCCATAGAATATTTTCTCAATGATTCTATTATATCTTCAATTGAGTTGTCTTTATCTCATCTTAACAACTCTGAGAATCATGCCCTTCCTAAGCTAGTTCCTATATTGTCCACCAATTTACTCCTTTACATTCACTGTGACTCGTTGTATATCAGTTATACGGAGACATTGTATATAATGCTATTTTGAACATTATTATTATATTTTTTTGTATATTAGTGTTTTGATGCTAACTTTTTTAGACAAGATGTTGTATGAGGAACACGATACCAATTTATTACTATTATCATTATTTTTTGGTTTAGTGATGATGTTATGGATGTTATTGAGTTGATATTTAGATGGATTATACCTTCATATATTATGCATGATTTTCGTAATGGTTATTTATATCATTATGGATAAATGTTTAATTAATTTGGATGGTTTAACGTATGTTTGATTTGATCATTTGGACGTATGTAGTATCATTTTATGTGGTTTTTTGTAGTGAGTAAGTATGATGTGTAAATAAAGTGTGTAGGTTATAGGTTCACCACATAAGAATGTGGGACTCAGGGGTTGCACTTCCAAGATTGCACAATAGGCCGTTTGGGCCAAATATTTTTCCTTTGTTTATTTGGTCTTGCTTTTTGTATAGTTGACTAGGATGGAAATATGAAATCCGTCATCGTTGCATGTATGCTATTCATTTGGTTGGTTACCTTGGTTTGTTTGTTTCCATTTGAATTGATTTAGTATTAATTATTCTAATAATTTGTTTAAGCCACTTTTATGGGCTAAATGGTTTCTAATTAATTAGGGATGATTTAATTGTGTTTATATTTGATTGAGAGGGTTTGGGCCACCTAACTATGGACTAGGTGGGCCCCACCACCTCTCTTAATGAGACACTTTTCCCAAATCCTGTTATCACAAAAAAGTAGCACCCTAATATTTTTTATTATTGATCTCTACTTTTTCCTAACATGGAATGATCTCACAAGTGTGGGACTTGCAAAGTGAGATCAACCTCAAGAGAAGGATGGTTCCTCTACCTATTCCCAATGCTTAATGATAAATTACTCCTACTAGGAAATGAAAGTACCTAATCCTATTATAAAAATCCAAGGGACTAGGGGAAGAGAGAGATGCATGAAAATGAAAATCCTAAGCTATTAGGAGGTGATAGAACCAAGAAGAAGGGTGAAGACACTCTAATGAGGGAAAAAGGAGAAGGAAAATGGAGAAGGGAGAGGTCAAACATGAGTGAAATAGATCCAAAACAACATTTTACCTTCTATTATCCATGAGACACAAAGAAATGAACCTACAAATGAGAAATAAATGCACAAAATAAAACATCAAGAATGGAGAGGCAATGAAATACAACAAAAAATAAGTCATGGGTGAGAAACACCACAAAAAAAAGATTTTATTGCTTTCAAAGTATGCACAGACCATTACATGTGAAGAAGAAGACACAATAACACATTTTTAAGATCAAATGGAGGTCTACAAATCAAACTTCTTAGGAACAATTTTGACATAGTTCCTTTACATTTTAGAACACCCTCCTTTACAAATGAGAGCTTTTACATTATATATCAAAATGAGAGAAAGAAAGGAGAGAAAAGATAGGGAACTCAGATTTCTTCCTTCAACAACCAAAACCATGCATTGAATGTCTGAAAAATGGGCATGTGTACCTATCAAAGGAATTTCCCCATGGTACTTTGCTTGTAGGAGAAGGAATGGGCACCATACCTCATCAATTTTGGTGGTTGAGAAATCTAAAACTATTCTTTTTAATGTGGTGACTTTATATCCACATTTTAACCAACCTAACCTAATAAAATTTAAGAAATAGTTTTTGTGGTGTAGTACATGATGAGACCTTTCCAAAAAGTCTAATTTTGTGAAAATTAGAGTTACATGGTGAAAGTTAGCCATTTGAACTTCAAGGTACCATACTTCAATAAATGTGAGTGGTTGAGCTGTTAAATCAAGCCCTATGTTGGTTCTACGACCTTGCAAAACACTCTCAAAAAATTGAAAAGAAGGACCATGGGGTTTCGTAATTGGAATGTAAGCAGAAAAATACATGTGTTTGATCGGAGATGTTCCAATCCAAGAAAATCTTGAAAACCCAAAATGAAGGAGATTATCGAAAGTTTGAACTTGATTTACAACACTTAACGACCTCTAACTTACTCTAGGATGAAATTCCAACAAATTATTTTGTAACCTTCAACATCTGAAGGGATCTGTGGAAGTTTTCCCTTGTATTTACACGTTGAGAACCTAAAATACAAAGGGAAGAACTTGGGACTTATAAAGAAATCTCTGACTCCCGAAATGCTCTTCAGAGGAAGTTGACTCCCCTTTTGCAACTTGATTTGGTTTCAAGTTTAGGGATAAAATTGAAATTTACATGTAAATTACAATTGAGAACTTGAAACCTAAAATGTACTGTTTTATTTGTATTTCAGGAATTTTCGATTAGCAATTTACATGTAAATTGTAAATCGGAACCCGATACCCAAAATGCACTAGGAAGGTCAGGTTTTGGGGATCGGGTTTCATGTTGCAATTCACATTGCAATTTGAAACTCGAAACCCAAAATACACTAAATCCTTCATATTTTGGGTTTCAAGTTTTGAGGAAAAAATTACATGTAAATTGTAAATTGTTTCCCGAAACCTGAAATCAAAATACAAGGGAAATTTTTGATACTTAGGCATTTTTTCTATATTTCTAAAAAATGATTTTTGGGGAAAGGAAAAAGGAAAATGGAGCATGTGGAGATGCATGAATATCCCTAAAAAACCGACACACTTAAAAATGAATTCCTCATCTGTGAATCAACTATAAACTTTTCCCAAGTCCAGAAATGAAGATGTGGGTTGGCCAAAATATGCCTGGGGGTTATTTTAGACAATAATTTGGAAACTCAATGGGGTCATATGCTTGCTAGATGGAGATTAGTGGCCTTAAAGCATCCATTGGGAATGGATTCACCCTAATAATCTGAATACTTATCTTCTATTTGAACAATTCACCCCTAAAGTTAACTGAAATACTACTTGAACTCAGTACCATGTGCGTTGGTACTCACAATCATGAAGATATTTTGTTTTGGAATTTATGAGAGTCGAAAACTTTCTTGAATTGATTCTCCACCACATTTCTCCTCTTGAAAATTATGCCTTTTAACTTTCATCCCTTTTCTGAAACATATCTTATTCGGAATCCATGAAACACTATGCAACAAAACCATGCCATCCATAAGCAATAAAAGACTGTGCAAATCACTTAGGGGAATTGAAACTATACTATCAATAAGACAATGTGCTGAAAACACTTAGAGAAATTAAAACTAAACTACTATGTGTAAGGGAGGGTCTTTTTCAATAATTATTCTTGATATAGATCCCATTGACTGGGACCTACGACTCCTCTCCATCCAATTTTGATAATTGGAAAGCATTGTTTGAATTGTAGCTTTAAATCATGTATGGGCCACTCCACATTGTATCAAAATTTGAGTACCTACCTAGTTTAGCTCAGTTTACATCCCACTTTAGGACTAGATCCCCTTCTTGGAAACTCTTGGTAATTTCTCTTTCTTATCAAAAACAATTCTTAATATGAGCTTGATCTGTCTCCATTATCTTTCTCTTGCCCAATTTTTCAATTCTTCTAGCTCCATGAACTCTGCATAACTGACCTACTTCCATGGCCTCAAACGAAAACAATTCTAGCTTCTTGATGATATCCAAGGCTAGTAATTGAAGAGATATTGGAAACCTTGCTTCTTTTCCATAAACTAGTTTGTAAGGTGAGCTACCAGTTGATATTTTAGAGTGATTCTATCAACCCATAAAGTCTGATTTTAAATTTGTATGCCAAGTACTCTGATTTTCATCCAAAGTCCTCCTTATGATCCTCACAAGATTCTTGTTTGTGGATTCAACCTGACCATTACCTTGGGGGTAATAGTTTAAGAGGTGCTCAAGTATATACCATTTTTATAGCCCAATCAAATATTTGATGTGCCAAGGAAAGCTATAACATTATCAGAAATTATTGTGGAAGAAACACCAAATCTGGTCACAATACCTTCATAGAAGTCCATAATGCTAGCCTCATTTACTTCCTTTAGTGAAAATTCTTCTATCCATTTGGTGTAATAGTTAGTGGTTGTGAGGATCCACTTGTGACCCAATATTGAATGCGAATTGATTACTCCGATAAAATCTAATCCCCATTATATGAAAGGTTCATTTACAGAGATGGGGTGGAGTGGAAGAGCTGCTAGTATTTCCTTACCTATAAAGAAGGCACATTTTTTACATCTCTTAATCCATGCATAGGAGTCATTGAAAAAGGTTAGGCAAGTAGTAACCAAATTTCATGATCCTGAGAGCTATTTTACCCTTAGAGAAAATTTCCCTCCTACTTCTCCATCATGAAACTCATGCAACACTTTCTCTATTTGATCTATTTTAATGCATCTCAAGAGAACACCATTCACATATTTCCTAAATATGATGCCATCAATAACCATGAAAGGAATGGACTGAAGTCTAAAATACATCCTTTTGTACTTACTTAATCCTTGGGGGCATTGTCTTATTTGGAGAAAGTGGACTACATCTTTGAGTCCAGTAAGGAATAGGAAAAGCATCAGTTGATTGTTCTTAGTCAAGTTGAAGCACGAAAACAGTCTTCTTCATTTTTTGGTTTGGAATCCATTTTCTCACATAACCTTTACCTTGACTAGCTTAGTTACCTTGATGTCAATGTCATACTCCATCACTTTGGTTATCCAACCAGCTCTTTTTTCATTTAAATCCTTGTTCAAAAGGAAATATTTCACACCAACATGTGAAACCATTAGGTGGATCTTGTTGTTGGATACCAAATGCCTGAATTTCTTCAAACTTCTTATAAGAACAAGGGAATGCATTTTTCAATAAATGAGTACCTCACCTCATAATCCTCTAGACCTTGGCTAAAAAATGCAACAGGTTGTTCCAAGCCTTCTTCATTAAGCTGCACCAGTATGGCGATATTGTTTTAGTGCCACCAAAAGCATACAAGGTGAAATATTTTGTAAAATTAGGATTAACGAGATTTGGGGCATGTGTTATTGCTTACTTTATGGCCTCAAAGATGTTTTTTTCCCTCAACAGTCCATTTGAAGGCTATGCTCTTCTTCAGTATCAATTTCATTGGTTTTGACAAGGTTGGCAAAATTTGGGATGAACTACCTGAAAAAGTTGATTCTTCCTAAGAATCTTTGAAGTTATTTCTTGTGACTAGGAAATGGAAATACAAGGATGGCATTAACTCTTTCTAGATCAATAGTTAATCCTTCCTTAGAGACAATATGGCCAAGGAGTTTACCTTCATGAGCTAGGAAGATGCATTTCTTTGGATTGAGAGAAACTACAAAATGCCTACACCTCTCAAATACTTGTCTTAAGTGGAGAAGATGATTAGTTACATTTTTGTAGAACATTGTGATATCATCTAGGTACACAAGAACAATGTTATTGATCAGTCCCTTGAATGCCATATCCATGGCTCTTTGAAAATTTTTTCCTGCATTAGATAAACTAAAAGGTATTTTACTGTAGGCATAGGTTCCCCATTTCATGGTAAAATCTATCTTGAATTGATCTTCCTCCTTTACCATGATCTAATTGTAGCCGGAAGTAACCATCTAGAAGAGAAAACCTTTCTGACCTGACCACCATTTCTAATATTTATTCCATTTAAGGTAAATGGGTAATGATCCTTCAGGGAATTCTTGTTTAAATCCCTAAAATTGACACACAATATGATTTCTCCATTCCTTTTCTGCACTGGAACTAGATTAGCAACCCAAAATGAATGCTTGATGGGGAAAATGATGTCTTGCTTCAATTAACTTGTTCAATTCCTTCTTCATCAGGGGCTCAATATGTGGATTAACATGCCTTTGTTTTTGTTTGATAGGCTTAGTAGTTGAATCCAACTCAATGGTGTTTTGAGCTAAACTAGGATCAAAACCTCTAAGGTCTTCATAGCTCCAAGAAAAATATCATCAAATACTTGGAAAAGTTATACAAAAGCATATTTTTCTTATGGAGTACTTACCTTACCAATTTGGAGAAATTTTCCTTCACCAATTGCGATGGGATCTGAACCTTCACCTTTGACTGTTATATTTTCCTTTTTCTTTTCTAAATTGGTCATTGGGATTGAAAATGGATTCCAAGGTCATTAGGCCCTTGGGAAGATTATTTGATTTGAGTTGAACAACTTGGTCTCCATATTTCTTCTCTAACTTATCTTGATTTCTTGAAGAAAAATCAACCTCCTCTTGAATAAATTTGACAATCTTTGATCATTTCTCAAACACTTTCCAATTGGTGTCATTTTCTGGTATAGCAGGCCTAACTACTACTCTGATATGTGGTTACACTTTGTCTCTCTTAAAATTCATACAACCAAGTCAAACTTTTCTCCAATTGCAGCCAGTTTGTCAACAACTTCATTACTTTTCCTTGGAATGACATGGATATTAAAAGCCTCAAAATATTCTAAAAGATCCCATACTCTATACTTGAAATCTTTTATCAAGTCATTCTTGGTTACATTTTATCCTCTAACTGGTTCATAATTAGTTCACTATCCCTAAAGGTATGTAATTTCTTGATGTTCTTATTCTTTACCCATTGCAAGCAATGGATGAGGGATTCATATTCTGTTGTGTTATTGGAGTAGTTGAATTGAAATCTGAAAGAGGAGTAATATTTCATACCTATAGGAGATATAAGGACTACGCCTCCTCTTGATTTACCTGTTTTACTTCTTGATCCATCAAAGAACATTTTCCAAATACCATTCTCCTCTTGATCATTTTTTTAACAATATTAGGTTAAAGGTGAATTATCCTCATGTAGGTAAAATACTAAGGCCAACTTATTCAATATGTTGATATGGGTCAAAACCATGGCATTCATTCCCCCACTCATCAAATAATAAGTCAAGAATTCCCTCAATTTGAGTATTTGCATCTTGGAAATTTGGACAATCCTCTTGATCAAAGATGGTACAATTTGAATTTATGGAGATTCAAACATAAGGATCCATATGATATGTAGCAATTGGTTCAAACTTTATAGTAGCCTTAGTGCCATAGCTAGTTCCAAAGGAACATATGAGACCAGTCAGCTAATAGATATCCTCCAATCTTGGTAGTGAATTCTTCTGGACAGACATAGAGCAAAGAGAGGAGGTAGATCAATTATGAATACATCATGGGGAATAGAAAAATTGGGGCATGCATGTAATGTGAGGCTTAGATATTTGATAACTCCAATAGTTCCCATTGTTGTTCCATCTAGTTGTACCACACCCTTAGAAAGAGATTCATACTTGAGGCCTAGCTGGTCTATAATCTGCTTGGGCATGACAGAACTTTTTGCTCTAAAATCAATCATACAATTGTGCACCAAATGATTTCTGATGATCAAGGATACATAAAAAGATGGAGGTTTCATGTTTTTTTTTGATGATCTTCCTTCTGCTATGTATGGAATTAGTAAGAATAACTTTTTCTTGTTCCTTGGGTGGCTTACTGTGGAATATAAATAGATTGGCCACAAGTGCTTGCAAGAGATCTTTTTGTCCTTGGGATAGCTAATGATTCCCACATAGATATCCTCACATTAGTTTTCTTCATTTTTCAAGGATTTTGAAAGGAGTGGAATTATCCTTGTGTTGCACCTTACTTACAACAACCTTATTCTTTACTTGAGCTGATATGGAAGGCCTCTAGGCTAATTTTGCACATTTGGAGCTACGTTTGAATTGCCACCTCTTTAGAGTGTCAAATAATGTTGGGAAGGACCCACACTTTTTGTTTATCCCTCTTATATAGCCCTCTTCTTAGATATAGTATTTTCACCAACACCTTGAGGGAAGGTTTGATCTATTCCACAAAATTCATCCATTTTCTAGTTTACAAGTGAAGTATCACTTGGTGGTGTCTCTTGAGTGACTATTTGCTGCTGATTTTCCTCTGTAGGTGTATCTTGAGGAACAAATGCACTTTACACCATAAAATCTTGGTTTAGAATGCCATTGGGGCATGTTGCTTGGTTATGTGGAAGATGATAAGGGAAACACCACTCATAATATTACACAAGGTTATTTTGAATAGAGAACCAGTACTTAAGATGAACTAGCCACATTTGGATTATATGGTTGAAATGGTCTTGCAGAGGGAAATTGATTTTTATTTGGAGAAGAAACTTGGAAGTAAGGTTTACCTGGTTGAAATGGGGGCTTGTTGGGTTGGTATGGAGGCTGATAAGGTTTAAAAATTTGGGCTTGTTTCCTCTTTATGGATACCAACTCATTCCCAAAAATTTTCAATTGTTTCATCACTTCCTCTAACCCAGTAGAAGATCTTAAGGAAGTAGATGCTTAACTAGAGCTTTGGCTTCTTGAAGATGAAATATGAGCTAATTCAAGGGTTTGATGAGAGGTAGGTGTCTCAATGTATGGGAATATAGGCATTGGAGGTCTAGGAGTAAGTTTCCCAGCTTGAATAAGGCTATTCTTATCCACAATAGTAGTGTCATAAGTATTTGGTAATGTTCTACCCCCCATAGACTGAATCATGACTGAAATATCACCATTCAAATCCTTCAAATAATAGATAAATGCATGTTGGGGTGTAGGGCTTACCACTTGAGGGATTAGGTCCCAAATCCTTTGAAATTTGATGTTAAAATCAGTCCTCTACTCATTAAGGGCCCTTTTTGTTGTTGTTAGCTATTTCGCTAAAGACATGTGATCTGATTTGTCCTCAAAATGATTACAAAGGGTTGTGCCAAGTCCATCCCAATTGTGAATTGAATCTGGTCTCAAAATTATATACCATTGAAGGGATTTTCCTGTGAATGATGAAGCCAAGAGTCTAACTGCAATATCGTCTTCAGTAATAAAATGGACTGAGAAGACATTAGCAACATCTTGGATATGGTTAGTTGGGGTAGTATGATTTTCACCAGTGAAAAAGGGAATTATTTTAAGTGTAGACACCAGTATATCATGTTGTGCATTGAGAGATAGATGACTACCACCATTAAAACTGAAAAATGGAATATTCCTTTGAAGATCCATGAATGGAATGGGTCTTAAAACTCTAGAAGACAACAAGAAGGGCCTACCAAGAGGAGGAGTAGAGAGGACTCTATTTTGTGGAGATGGTGATCTATGAACTGATATGCCTCTTATTTTTCTCCTTGGTGATAATTGAAAGTAGTAAACAGGATCTCCAGATGCTATCCTTTATCTTGCTTATATCCTTCTCATGAAATTGAGGCACTATAGCTGCTGAAACCAGTTGATATGAAGATTGGAGTCTCCAGATGTGTAGAAACAAGCCTCCAAAGGCTAAAAAATTACCAAGTCACACACCAAAACAAGACAATAATGAGAATAAAGCTTTCAATATCCTAAAATTAGAAGTGGAAGTTGGACCTTGTTTACAGCATGAGAAACCCACAAGTAGTTGAGAAACTGTACTTGTCGAGAAACCCAATAAATCTGACACACATGAGCAAGAACATTGGAACTTGCTTTATGTTTTGCAACACTTGAAATCCAATTTACTCTTGGGAAGATCTCGAACCTTGCTGAGAAAATTCTGATCCTTGAAACAGACTTGGTAGGAGTTGAGCCTTGCTTTACAACCCTCAACTTCCGAAATGTAAAAGGAAAAAATCAAACCTTGTTTTTCACCAGCTAACTACCAAATTGGTCTTGGTGGAAGTAGGGGCTTGTTTTGCACATGTGATCCTTTGATTTTCTTGAAAATGCCTCCAAAGGATGAAAACTCACCAAGAACACATCAAACTCAGTGAAATAAGGAGAAAACTTCTAAGGTCCCACTGGGCGTGCCAAAACTGTTATCACAAAAAAGTAGAACCCCAAGATTTACTTGTTATAGATCCCCACTTTTTACTAATATGGGATGGTCTCAGAATTTTGGGACTTACAAAGTGAGATAAACCTCTAGAGAAGGCTAGTTCCTCTACCTAATCCTAATGATAAATTACTCCTACTGTTGGAAATGTAAATATTTGATCCTATTCTAATAATCCAAGGGACCAGGGGAAGAGAGATACACATGTAAGGGGAAATACTAAGATAAAGGGAGGTGATAACACTAAGAAAAAGGGTGAAGACACTCTAATGAGTGAAAAGGGAGATGGGACATGACAAACATGAGTGAAACATATCCAAAACAACATTTTGCCTTCTATTCTCTATGAGACACAAATAAATGAACATGCAAAGGAAAAATACATGCAAAAAATACTACAACAAGAATGGAGAGGCAAAGAAAAGCAAAAAAAAACATATGTCATGGTTAAGAAATACCACAAAACAAATATTTAATATCTTTCAAAGTATGCACAAACCATTACATGTGAAGAAGAAGGCACAATAACACATTTCAAAGCTCAAATGGAGGTCTACAACTCACAACTGCTCAGGAACAATTTTAACATTGTTCCTTTACATTTTAGAACACCCCCCTTTAAAAATTAGATATTTTATAATATATATCAAACTGAGAGAAAGAGATGAGGTAAGAGAGAGGGAATTTTGATTTTTTCCTTCAACAACCAAAACCATGTATTAAATGTTTGAAAAATGGGCACAAGTACCTTGTCAAGGCCATTCCTCCATGATTATTTACTTGTAGAAGGAATGGGCACCACACCTGAACAATTTTGGTGGTTGAGCTACTTGGAACTTTTATTCTAATGATGTTACTATATTTCCACCTTTTAACCCACCTAACCTCATCAAATTTAATAAATCTAGTTTTTGTTGTAGTGCATCCTGAGACCTTTCTAAAAAGTCCAATTTTGTGAAAATTAGAGTTATATGGTGAAAGTTATGGCCATTTGAAGTTTAGGGTGCCATACTTCAATAAATGCGAGTGGTTGAGTTGTTAAATCGTGCCTATGTTTGGTTTATGATCTTACAAAACACACTTAAAAACCGGACATGAAGGACCATTAGGTTTCATAATCAGAATGCAAGTAGAAAAATACATGTGTTTTATTGGAGATGTTCCGATGTGGAAGAATCCAGAAAACCCAAAACACTATAGATCATTGGGTTCTAGAAGCAGAAAACACATTAGATGAGACATGCATTTGGGATTTGATGTTGTGATACAAGTGAGTCCCGAAAACCTGAAATGAAGGAGACTTCTAGAAGTTTGACATTGATTTACACTTGTTAACCTCCAAAATACAGAGGGCGGAACTCGGGTCTTGCAAAACAACCTCTAAATCTTGGAATGGTATTTGGTGGAAGTTGACCCCCTTTTTGTTACTTGGTCATGTTTTGAGGATCAAATTGTAATTTACATGTAAATTGCAATTGAAAAATTGAAACCCAAAATGCATTGTTTTGTTTGTATTTTGAGAATCGGGGTTTAATTTGCAATTTATTTGTAAATTGTAAATCAGAACTTGAAACCAAAAATGCACTGGTAAGGTCAGGTTTTAGGGACCAAGTTTCACGGTTTGATTTGCATGAAATTTTCAATTTGAAGCCAGAAACCTGAAATACACTAAATCCTTTGTATTTCCGGTTTCGAGGTTTGAGGAAAAATTTGCATGTCAAATGCATTTTGATCCCTAAAACTTGAAATCCAAAACACAAGGGAACTTTTTGACACTTAAGAATTTTTTCAAGATTTCTAAAAAATGATCTTTTGGGGATGAAGAACAAGGGGCATGGGACATGTGGAGATTCAAAAAGATCCCTAAAACCTGACACACTTGAATTGAATTCTTATCCCCAAATAAACTCTAATTTTTTTCAAGTCCAAAAATGAATATGCGGGTTGCCAAAATAACCCGGGGGGTTAGTTTAGACAACATGACTCTTCCCAAGGTTTAAAAGGGATATTTCCTCCCTTTTGAACCTCTCTTTTCCTCATCTTCATTTATGATTTTGATTTTGGGATCCACTTGGGATTTGCAAATGTTTTTTTTGTTTTGTTTTATTTTATTGAAATTTTCCTCCAATATGATTTTTTCTTATTATTAAAAGGGACTTTGGGTGACATGGATTTGGGAAGGGGATGGGTGACACATGTTTCCATCCTATTGGTTGATGTTTTTTAGCCCTTTCTTACTTAAACCTACATTTTGGAGAGGGGTGGAACTTCTTGGTTCATTTTAATAAGAGATTTTAGGGGAGATTGGAGAAGGAAAGAGATTTTGGATATTGGATTTCTTTTTGGGTGCGGTCATATTTTTCTTGTGAGGTAGGCCTCACATCTATTAATTTTTATTATTGTTACAATGGATTTTTAATGTGTTATTACTTGTGTTTGAGTGCTTAGAGAAATATGTTGCATTTGTATTAATTGTTTAAAACCCTTTTTGTGTTTCTCCATCCACCTGCTTTGGGATGTGGATCTTGGAGTGTTGGGGAAGGAGGAAGAATATCTATTTATCCAACAAGGCTTGAAGGTCAAGGCTTATTGGGATTCATATTTATCCTCCCTTAATTTGGTTGAAGTGGGAGATGATTTTCCATATGGTTTGGAAACCATCTCCCTCCCTTGCCAATGAAACCTCCAAGGTTTGAAAAACCTTGGTAAGGAGGAGGCATGGAGTGATAAGATCTATGGGATAAATAAGGAGTTTTGGAGGCTTGTGATTTCTTGAAAAAACTTAAAGTTATCTTGGTTATATGAAAAAAGTGATTTAAAATAAGTTATTTTGTTCCTCTTCCCCTCTTTAGAATAATAGAGCTTCTTGTCTATGGTATTGGCTTAAAACTTTGTTTTCTTGAGTGTATGTATTGGGATTTTTACTCCTCACTCCCCTTGTGCATTTTGGAGGCATGTATCCTCTCTTTCTCATGTGATTGGAGGGAGGCTAGCATGTCCTCATTGTTTGGAGGTCACATGTAATGATTCCATTTGGGTGGGTGGGAAACCAGGCCACCTCTCTTGTGTTTAGAGACTTACTACTTGAAGATGGAGCGAGCCTTGCTTAGAGTATCCATTTCTTAGAGTTATGGGGATTTCATTAAAAATTTTGACATGTTGTTCCCATTTATATGGAGGCTTGTCTACTTACATTTTAGAGGGTTTAATTTTCTTGTAAGTTATATGAAGTGAATCATTGTGAGATGGGGTTTGTATTATATTTGAATCTTCCATTGTCATTTTTGTACTAACTTATTTTAAGATAAAGAAATTGTATGTGTAAAAAAGGATGCTCTTACCTTTCCATATAATCTTGATGTTAAAAAGGAAAGGAAATCATGCTTTTTTGAATTTATCTTATAAGCATGTGCTAAAAGGACTTAAAAAATCATAAGGGATAATATTTTACTCCATTATGTCTATGAAATAAAATCTCATGCTTTGTTATAAGGGAAAGTATTGTGTTGGTTGAGTATTTGAAACCATTGGAATGATTGTCAACTAAGGTTGTGATTTTAAAAAGTGAGAGTAAAAGATGAGTTTTCCCTCTTAAAATTCATTAGGAATACAATTTATATTTCTAAGTTTCATGGTTCAAATATAAGAAATAAGGAAAATAACTATTGAGTTTTGCATTTCCTTATTATAGATGACTCGTGGTTCTAGATTGATTTTAAATTTCTTCTCCATGTTTTATTAGTTTCTCAATTGCATTCAAAGAAACATGTGTCCACATTATAACAGTTCCTTAATTACCCTTATTGCTCTATCTTACTTCCTTTCTCTCATGAAACCTTTCATTTTCATAGTAAGGATGGTTGTAAGATTTCCTCCCTTGTATATCATTATCTCCATACCTTATGAATATATTACTCCTTATAAGCCTTATAGTATTCAAGAATCTCCAAGAATGTTGTAATTTAATTGGTTTTATAATAACATATATAATTATATATATTATATTACTGTCAACCGATATATATTAAAGTATGACTGTAAATACACATATGTGATTTGGAATTTAAGGGTTCGAAGTGTGGTTGTGTTTATAACAATAATAATAAGAAAAATAAATAAAAATAAATTATGGATTTAGAGGGGCTGTGGCCAGCTTGTGACCCATCTCCAAACCTTAAAACCTTGGCAAGGTTCTGTGTGTGTGACATCACTTTGAATATTTTCTTAGGACTGTAGAGGTCATACCCTCCCTATCATGTGCTTTTTACCATTAGACCATACATAGGCCTGCGACCATACAGTAGCGTGTGACCTTTCATTTGGATATACATAAATATATGTGTGTACATACACACAGACATATCCACATCTGAAAATATTTTCTTAGGGAGCCAAACAATAGATCATCATTTGCCTCCATGAAACTCCTCTAAAGAACTTGCAACAAAACCAATAAAGAAGAAACGAGAGAAAAAAAAGGAGAAACAAAAAGTAATAAATAATTTAAAGATAGAATTAGGGTTTTCAAACTATACCTAGGATCAATGGTGGAGAGCCATTTGATCCTATGGCTCTTATTTATGCTAGATTTTTCCTCTTGTCCAAGTGGGCATGTGAGTTTAATTTTAGATAGTGAAGTGGCCACCTTCTAAACATTTGGGTGAATTAATTTAATTTTTAAATAACTTAAATTGATTTATGGGTCCAAGGGCATGCCCATATTTAATAGCCGAACCTCCCATAAAAAATCCTCTCACCATGTTAATTTGGACCCCTTGGTAGGGAAAATCAGATTAAATCAAATTAAGTGTAGGTAGCATAAATAATGCTACGGATATGTTTATCCATTCGGGATCAATTTTTATTAACCTAGAATAATACTGACACATGCTAAACACTACTAATTTGATTAATTTTATTTTTGTAGATAATAAGTAAGGCTCATATCTAGCATTCTAAAGTTAATCTAACTAAGTTTTTGGCTTGAAACAACTAATTATCAACCATGTAACAATCTGATTAACTAAAATAAAACTAAATGCTAGGAAATAGTAACCCTAGTTAATCTAATTAGGAGGACTAAAATGTGATATAAATGAAGCTAGAATAACATGGCATAAATGTAATTAATTATTCTAAATGAAATAAAACCCTAAATATGCAAGAGAAGGAAGAGAAACTGGCTTAGCTAATTCAAAGAGACTATCGTAGGTTGTCGCAGATCTGAAAATAAAATCTAGAAGTGTAGACGATCACTCAGGAACCCTGCAAAGACCAGATATAAACTGAATGGGGTTCCATGGAAGGTACTAGGGTACCTTGGGGTGCCATGGTTTGCAAATTAGGTGCACTCTGATCTCTGTAAATACTTAGAAATCCGAGTTTTGTATGGTCACAAGTTGTCTTCAAACTCTGTCTGTCTTTCACACTGGATTTTCTGGATGAGTTGTTCAATGACCTACAATACAATATGAAGTATCAAACCCTAGGAAAAATAAAAGATGCAAATTAATGGGTTGGAATGACCTCATCCACCAAACTAGTGGTATTATCTATGAGTGTTGCATTACATTTCGGACCCAGATGTAGTTCTAGTGAGTGTGTGCATGTCGTTCTCTAGGTGCTCTTGTTCCAGTTGCACTTTGTGAAGTAGAGAGCAATAGTAACTATAGAAAATGTAAATAGCATGTGTGCATGGAATAGAATAGAATCCCTCCCCCTATGTAGTGTGTGTGATGTAAATCTCCTAGCCTTGATGCATGACACTATGTGGATGCAAGTGATGCAATGGATGTAACTCTAGATGGAGTGATAGTAGTATGTGACGTTAGGACCCTCATTATGGTCTTGTAACTTTATATTTATAGGGCTCAAGCTTAATTTCCTAATTAATCTTGACAAGGCCGACTGGGAAAAGGATAAGGATGAAAAATGGCTAGAAAGGTCCCAAAAAGAAGTGGAAAAGGATGTGCATAGATCGGGGAGGCCAGGGTGGGACCAGGGCGGCACAGGGTGCCCCAGTACAGGCTGGGGTGACCTGATTTTATGCTAGAATGACAAGGAAGTTGTGAAATGGACGGATAAGTGCTAGAAAATATACGGGAATGATGAAATAAAATATAAAATAAAGATGGCCAAAAGGTGGGATTAATTAGTACTTTATTCACTTGAGAACCTTCTAAATAGTAGTATAAGACCGGGCTAAATAATGTCTAAAGTGCATAATTTTATGTCTACATTTTTCCCCCACTTTATGTTGGTGAGTGGAATGCTGAGTAACATAAAGTAGATAGAGATGCATACCTGATATCCATGTAGAGTGTAGAAGAAGACATGCCAATGGACTAGACTCAAGCGTGGAATGAAAAAAAAGAAAAATGTGGAGGAGCGTGGATTCTAAAGATGAAAAATGTGCATAAAAAGTGATGAGAGTGAACCTAGGGTGGAACATGTGTGTAGTTTTCTACTGTGTGTAGTGTACCTACATGGTTAGTAAAGGAAAATGCTTGTAGCAGTGGGTTGTCATTGTCATTGTCATTTTCATTGTTTTGTTGTTGTTGTTGTTATGTTTGCCCCCAATTTGACTACTTGTTTCTCATATGTCGGACCTGCAAGGAGAAAATGATCAAGTAGTCAAATATTTATGTATGTAAAAATGTTGTGTAAAATACACATGTATATAGAAATGTGTAAAGTACGCAAATGTAAAATATGCTAGAATAAAAGTGTAAATGGAACATGTGCACCTGATCCATGTCGAGAAAAAGGGTGTAGAAGGATATCCTGTATTGTCATGATTTTTTTGGGTGATCTCATGCCACCCTGGTTGAAGAAGTATAGGGAGGAAATGCACTGTGTCCTCTAATCTTTAACCACTTCTGCTAAAATGTGTGAAGAGATCTCTGTACTGTCCTGGTTTTTTTGGTGATGTCGATGCCACTAGACGGAGAAGTGTAGAGAGGCACACCCATTGTAACCCCCAAGCCTATAACTGCTCCGCATAATTACCAAAGGACACCATGTCCTGTAGAGGCCATTGTGTATGGAGTTCGTAGACTAATCTGAACTCACTCGTTGTGTGTGAACCGGTGTAAATATGTTGTGTTAGTAGAAAACCATCAATGATACCCCCCTCTTTGGGGGCGCATGTGATGTCGCTGAAAGGAGAATGCGGCCCCAAAAGAGGACCAACCACACTCTGACTTGTAGAAATATTCCCTGTAGGGGGAAAAGGGAAAACACTTGGTAGATACCAAGGTGCACACAAAAGGGGATGGATAGCCAAAACAAGTGTTAGTCCAAAAACACATGCATGCAATAACAAGTGTAAAATATGTAGACAATGTAGAAAATACCAAACACAAGTAGTGTAAACATGCAAGAAAATCAAGAAGACCACACAAAGTGGGTTTCAAACATGGGACATCACTCACGATGACACAAGACATGTAAGGCCATCATGGCCAAAAACAACAGACAAGTGTGCATAAAACAAAGGGAAAATCCACATACAATGGAAAACAAAGCAGACAAGTAGAAACAAACAAGTAGTCATGGAAACATGTAATCCTGCAAAACAAGTGTTACACATGGAACACCCGTTAGCATGTTAGAGTGATAACCAATATGTCAAAGTGTGTATAAAAAAGTAGTATAAGATGTTAAGTACAAAATGAAACAATAGCACCTGGATAAGATGAATGTGGATGCCCCCAGTGACCAGTATAGGAAGGGTAGAAGGTGAGCATCCATGTCACGTGTAGAGTTCTGTATCTATGATCACACTAAACAAAGATGTGAACACACATGTGTGTATGATAATGACATATAAAAAATCAATCTAACATGTGTAGTAAAGTGATCATGTAAAACACTAGTAAGACAAGAGTAAATGTGCCCAAGACAATGCAATATGTTGTGGATGGATGGAATGGAATGCAAGATGGAATGATAGGAGCAACGTGCCCCCCAAGTGGATGGAATGTGTATGTAGTGAGGTTCATTTTGTTTTCCCCCTCAGCAGTCAAGAATGAACTGTAAACGAGAGTGCATCATCGAGGAAATGGTCGAGTAGTGTTGGTTGTATCTAGCGTGATTGTGTATGTGTATGGTGATGAAATGTGACATGTGGAGAGATGTGCATGGACCCTAAAGCCTAAGCGTATACCAAAACTTGTTGAATGGAGGAGTGATGGTTTATCCCTAAGTGTATATCACTATAGAATGAGTGTATGGGGATGAGATGTGCGTGGATCCTATAGCCTAAGCATATACCACGACTTGGTGAATGTATGAGTGATGATTTATCCCTAAGTGTATATCACTAGAGAATGAGTGGATGTGGATGAGGCATATGAAAATATGCACGTGGACCCTATAGCCTAAGCGTATACCATAACTTGGTGAATGTATGAGTGATGATTTAGCCTTAAGCGTATATTACTATAGGATGATGGGATGAAGATGGGTGACGATTCAGCCTAAAGCAAGTGTAACTATGAGATAAATGAGAAGGGAGTGGTGATGTACCCTAGGGTTTATGCCACTACAAAATAATAATGGGGGTGGTGATTTAACCTAAAGTGTATACCACTATAAGATGATAAAAAGGGGTGACAATTTAACTGAAGGTGTATGTCACTAACACGGGAAATGTTGGATGAGGAAAATGTCGCATTGGTGAATGTAAGGTCCATTTGATTGGTAAACCCTCGGTAGTTGAGTATGTACCGAGGAACTAAAGTGTGTCATAGGGTGGTGAGTGCAACGTGTAGAAAACAATGTAGTTTAAATGACCAAGTGATGAATATGGGATGTAAATGCACATTGTGGTGTAAATGCAATGTAGGATGTGTAGTGTGTATAGAATATGTAATGTGTGAGATGCAATAATAATTGGTATATAGAAATGGAATATGTAATGATGATGATAAGAAAACTAGATCCACATGTAATGGAATCTAGTGTAGCATGTAGAATGTACATGATGTATGAAATGTGTATGGGGATCATGTAAATGTAGGAAATGTATGGTGTGTAAATGATGTAAGATGCACGATGTAGGTGTAGATAGAATATGTAGTGATGACATGTAAAGCTAGACCCATATATAATGTAACCTAGCGTAAATATAGAATGTAAGAAAGGGATGTAAAACTAGACGTACAAATGAGATGACGACTAGTGTAGAGTGTATGAGATAGATGATGTATAAATGACTAATATGTGCATGAGATGGATGTATTATAATGTAGGATGTAGACTTACTATTGAATGGATAATGTAAGATGCACAATGTAAATGATAGGATAAGTGTGTAGAAATTATAGTGCCATGTGTGGGGTTCAGTGTAATGGCAATCCCTCAACAATCTAGTGTGAACCAAAGCATAAGAGTACATCATCAGGTTATGAGGGTGCTATAATGTGAAATAAGTGTACATATGTGAAGAAGAATGTAAACAGTATAGGTGTATTTATGATAATATGAAGAAGAGGGGATTGGGTAATGACAATGCCCTCCAAGTAGTCCTGAGAGAGAAATCACCCGATGAGGTTGAAGGATGAAGGCACGTCGACTTGTTCCTAGTATGATGAAAGCGTAGGACCATGATCCCCTAGGGGGGATATAGTAGATAAAATTGGTGCTTGTGAACAAAAACTACGTGGAGACAAAGGATGAGCAAAGGATGAAGAATGAAATGGTGAATGAAGAAGGAGAGAGGGCTATTGAGATGGGTCCTGGGTAGTGCTACAAGACAAACGTGCTAGAATGGTGGAACAAGGAATAGAAGGCGGTGGTGGAGAAAATGAGATGAGGCCTAGCTATTGGAGATCATGAATAATACAACTCAAAGCGTGACACGAGTTGGTATGATGATACCGAAAAAATGGTTGATCACGATATTATATTAGTTGAGAAGGAGGGTAGAGACGATTATAAGGTAGAGAAAGGATTTTTTGATGAAGAAGGTGGCTAAGAACATCTTGTGGCATAGAATTGGATAGAAAGATAAGAGGTGGAGTTAATGGTACAATCGATGGATCAGTGAGGGGACTGGTAGGGCACTTGGATGACGTAAGAGCTATAAGAGTAGTAAGAGCATGCGAGGTAGAGGCATCCTTAAGTTTCCCTATCTTAGCATGGAGAGATGTAATTGTGGATTCCATGGACTGACACTGAACTTGTAGTGCTTGTATAGCCTCAAATAGGTGTCTATTAGATGGAGGATTGCAAGGGTGAGAATCAATAACAACGGTGGTAAATATAGAGCCTACCGAAGACAATGGTGGATCGGTGTTAACACAAAAAGGAGATGGAGGATCAAGCTCTTTAAAAGGATCATCAATATAAGTATCAAAATCATATTGGATAACATGGGAAATTGGTAAGGAAGGATGTGTGGCTAGTAGTCTAAGTAACCATTAATATGTAATATGTACATGACCATGACGTATTACTCATCCATAAAGGGAGGTAATGGACATCCCTGAGCATAAAAAATAGTGAAGTTCAGTGTATAAAAAAGAAAAGAACTACTACAAATGTGAGCTATGCCAAAAGGCATGGGGAATGTGATAGAAAAATGATCAGGATAAAGTGTGCCTCCAATATAATCTAACCAAGACTGGCTAAGTGTAAGTGGAGAAGTAGTAGGACAATGTGCAAGGTGGAAAACTAGGTGGAAACCGTGCTGGCCATAGGCCATCGTGAGAATAAAAAAATATGATATAAATGTGGATCGCATAAAGGAGCATGAAGGTCATCGAATTCGAACACAAGTCGAAGGAGACCATCATGGGAACATATGGTGGGCGTACATGATGTGTTTAGTGGTATGTGTTCCCAATAAGAATTATTGATGAAGAGAGTGCAAGTGAATGGTGGGCATACTAAGGAGGAGGATGATGGTGGAGAGGATGGGATGAGATCCATAGATGGTAAAGGTCCCTGGTATGACACAATAGCGGTAGTAGTAACAGATGGTGGGGAAGATACTATGCTAAGCATGTGAATATTGGCCATAAATGGCATCTCATAGAGAAAAGTAGACAGGGGAGGAATAGGAAAAGCAACCAAGTATATGTAATAGTGTGGTAGAGTGGTATTAGAGTGGTTGCTAATATCAGAGTATGTGGTGAAGTATAAGGGACCATATCAACCATGCAGATGGTAGGAACTAGGTCATTAAGAGTTGGTCGATATTGAGAACCAATTGTGGGTAGAGGAGTTGTGGGGAGAGGTACTATAGCACTAGAGTCACTTATGTCCTCAGGAGGGAGAGCCTGAAATTTTGCTACAGGTTGAGCTAGGGCTTGTAGGATTAATGGTGCATAAATAAGTGGTAACAACATCTTCAATGGCACGATGATCCATTCTAGAAGATGATAGTTTAATGAAAGAAGGAAAAGGGCTATAACCAGAAGTAATAGTAGGAGTTTCGATGAAAGCACAACCATGATTGTCAAATTGTAGAGTTACTAAAGACTTAAAGGAAGAAGACATTATATGAAATTTACTGATGATGGGAGGTGCTAATGTAAAACCCTAGAAGGTGCTATAAAGAGATGTCGGGTTCACCAAAATGATTAACTAAAATAGAACTATAGGCTAAGGAATAGTAACCCTGGTTAATCTAATTAGGAGGACTAAAATGTTGCATAAATGAAGCTAGAATAACATAGCATAAATGTAATTAATTATTCTAAATGAAATAAAACCCTAAACATGCAAGAAAAGGAAGGGAAACATCTTAGCTAATTCAAAGAGAGTGTTATAATTTGTCGCAGGTTTGAAAATAAAATCTGGAAGTGTAGATGATCACTTAGGAACCCTACGAAGACTAGATTTGGAAGATCTAAATTGACATGGGGCACCCTAGGGTGCCTTGGTATGCAGATTAGGTGCTTTGATCTCTGTAAATGCTCAGATCCTACTTCCGATATGGTCGCAAGTTGATTTGAAACTCTTCCTATCTATTGCACTAGATTCACCGGATCGAGTTGTATAATGACCTGCAATACAAGAGGAAGTATCAAACCCTAGGAAAAATAAAAGATGCAAATGAATGGGTCAAACTAACGTCAACCACCAAACTAGGGGTCTTATCACTGAGCATTGCACTACATTTCTGACCTAGATGTAGTTCTGGTGAGTGTGTGCATGTCGTGCCCTAGGTGCTCTTGTGTTAGTCACACTTTGTGAAGTAGTGAGCAATAATAACTATAGAAAATGTAAATAGCATGTGTGCATGGAATATAATAAAATCCCTCCCCCCATGTAGTGTGTGTGATGTAGATATCCTAGCCTTGATGCATGACACTATGTGGATGCAAGTGATATAATGGATGCAACTCTAGATGGAGTGATAATAGTATGTGACACTAGGACCCTCATTATGGTCTTATAACTTTATATTTATAGGGTTCTCAAGCTTAATTTCATAATTAATCCCGACAAGGCCGACTGGGAAAAGGATAAGGACAAAAAATGGCTAGAAAGGCCCCAAAAAGAAGTGGAAAAGGATGTACATAGATCAGGGTGCCTAGGATGAGACAAGGGAACCCCGTGCCCCAGTACAGGTTTGGGCACCCTGATTTTAGGCTAGAATGATGGCACAATTGCGAAATGGACGGATATGTGCTAGAAAATATACAGAAATGACGAAATAAAATATAAAATAAAGATGGCCAAAAGGTGGGATTAATTATTGCTTTATTCATTTGAGAACCTTCTAAATAATAGTATAAGACTGGGCTAAATAATGTCTAAAGTGTATAATTTTGTGTCTACACACTCAATGGAACCCTAGTGTTGTACAACATGACATGACGATGTTTTGTACACCCTCTTGAAGCCTTTAAATGATGAAGACTTGAATAGGGACCTTAATGGCATAAAAATGACTATGAGGTTATTTGACCATGCCAAATACTCCTTAATGAGGTTTAAGAAATGGGATAATAAAGAGTAATGAAATGGGATAACTATTGTTGGTGAAACATAGCTTGAAGGTGATTTATATATCCATCTGATAGAGAAGGTTGTTATAGCCTAGCTAAAATTAATAGTGCAAACGAGGGTAATGAGGTGCGAGTATATCTTTATCCAATTCAATACATCCTTAGGAAACTATTGATTTGGAATAGTAATGTTTTAATCAAATCTAATTATTAACTAATGTTTTAAAAGAAAAATTGCCCCAAATTTTAAGAGGTTGACAAATGATTAATTGAATAATTCTGGGTTGTAAAATCATGGGCATGACAATTCCACATTATGATGATTTCCTTACTGTAAGAGCTAATGCTAGGAAGTCAAACCTCCACCTTGAAACATATAGACCAAATCCAACATATGGAACCCTATATTTAATCCTGAAGAAGAGGGAGAACACAAGGATGTACCTGAATCTTATTATACACCTACTATGAATTTTTTTTGCAACAATTTATTGAGTACATAGGATACTCATTTGAAATGCTATCAAAATGTATTAAGGACCATCTTTCTCATAAATTAGATGTTGATATCAACCACCTCAAGCCTCCCTCAGATGGAGTGAATCCTAATTCATCTAACAATACCAATATCCCTTCCAATTAATATTCTACCAAAATCATCATGCAACTCATCAACCATATAAGTCAACAAAAAACCATGGATGCAAATAATTTTCTATAGTTTTAAACGAACATACCTCAATTTGTTAATCGACCTCAAATGGTCTCTTGGGGAACATTAAATCAACATCACCCCCCTAAACTTTCATTTGGTCCCAATGGTCTTCCTGATGCATAACCTCCCATTCATAACAAGACCCTTCAATCTAATAAAAGAGAACCATTAGCTCCCTACATCACTACTATAGATATTGGAAATGTATCCCCTTCCATCACTTATAGTGGTTCCACCAACCCCACTCTCCATATCAATTCTTTTAGAAATATTTATAAAGATTGGGTTAAGAATAATTCCTATGATATCACCAATATTTTAGCTAAGAATGTCACAAGAGAAGAGGATTCTTCAGAGGATGAAGGAGAAGAAGGTGAATTGCTGATTAAAGAAATATGATATGAAAAAGTTGGTTTGTTTGAATATGCATCTTATTGTGAGGATTAATATGAGGATACTATAGCTGACATGAAAAACCATTCATGTTAGTAGCAGTCAGAACGTGCATATGCCCAACACTTGAGTTGGGATTGAGAGTACCTATAAAATCTAGTCCCCACTATTGAAAGGGATCTTCAATTACTACTGGTTTGATTGGTAAGGTAGCTAGCTTGGGTCTTCCCACAAAAGTTTGGCAAGATTCACACTTTCTCACCCACTTAGTGGTATCTTTAAATAACATTGGTCAATAGTATCCCACATGAATAATTTTGTGAGATGTCACAACAAATGAAAAATGGCCTCCATAGGCTTGATCATGGAATGCTTCGAGAAACCTTTTCTGCTGTTCTTCATCCACACACATGAGAAACCTTCCATCAATACCTCTCTTGAACAATGAATTGTCCCAGAGCACATATTGTTCAGATCTCAATTTAACAACTCTTTTCTCCTTTGCATTCAAATGGGCTGGACACTCCCCGTATGTTAGAAAGTGAGAAATATCTACATACCATTTATCAGTTGAGCTGAGGAAGAGGACAATGGGGATATCAACATATTATTATTTGGATAGGTTACCTTTGACATTGTTAGTGATCAATTCATAGAGGCCCTTGCCTTAGACCAGATTGGTTGGACTGATATACAAATCACACTCTTGCACTTTTTCCATGCAATTTCCTCTTTTAGTCCCAAAATCTTGTTGTGAGAGAATTGATTTAACAATTGAGTTAGACAAAAAGACAAATGAGTGAGAATTGAGGATGTAGAAATGAAATTACTTGAATTCTTTAACTACAAAAAAATAATGCTTCTCCATTTTTGTATATTTAAATTCATGAGATTTCAAAACATAACTCATGAAAGCAATGAGAAGTTCACACCCTTTAGGATTCTTCTGTACCAAAATGGATGCCAAAGTATTCTTAGTGGCATAGCAAAATATTATGAAATCCTTCTCAAAGTCTAGACATGAAAGAATAGGTGTTCTGGAAATAAATTTCTTGATATTTTCAAAATCATCTTTCCCTTTAGATTTCCTAAAAAAAGGATTGTCTCTCTCTCTCATCATCTGAGGTATGCTCATAGTCAATTCTACAAAATCAGGGATAAATCTTCTTAGGAAATTTATTTTTCCAAAGAAAAAGTGCACACCTTTTTAACTTTTAGGGAGAAGAATCTTCTGAATATCCTAGACTCTTTCTGGGTCTATCTTGGTCCCTTCTTTAGAAATGGTGTGTCCAACAAACTTTCCATCTATAACACCAAAGATAGACTTCTTTGGATTTTGGTATATCTCATTGCTCCCTACATTTCTAGAGAACAACCTCAAGATGTTGGAAATGATCCTCCCTCTTTTGGAGAAAACAGTCAAGTCATCAAGATATATTACAATTCATTTTCCCTTTAAATCACCAAAATCTAAGTCCATTTCCCTCTAAAAAGTGGCACTAACATTGATGAGACCAAACAACATCCTGTTATACACAAAATTAACCCAAGGAGTTGTGAAATATGTCTTGTGCTGATCTGGGACATCTACTTAAATCTGATTATACCCTGAGAAACAATCCAACATAGATAACATCTCTAAACTAGTGAAAACTTACATGATTTGATCCATCATGGGGAGTTGATAGTTATCCTTTAGGGAAGCCTGGTTTAAGTTTCTAAAATCCACACAAATCTGTATCTTTCTAATATTCTTCCTTACATGCATAATGTTGGCTATTCAGGCGGAATGATTAATAGGGGAAATTATCCTTGCTTTTAACAACTTCTAAATCTCCTAGTGAATTGTATCTGCAATCTTGGATTGTATTGTCTTTTATTTTGTTGGAATGGCTTGATCCCTGAATTTAGAGGAATGTATGGCTCAATTTCCCTTAGTTTGAAAGATTTAAAATCATCATATGAATAAGCCAGCACATCAACATACCTTTTTAACAATTTAACCATTCTATTCCTTTCTTCTCGAGTGTAACATTTGTCAAAATTAACAAGCTTGGGCTCTTCTTCACTCCCAATGTTAATCTTCTCATGCTTTTTTGATTGATGAGCCCCATGTGATACCTTTGACTTGATATACCTATCATATTTGTCAAACAAATATTCCAGGATTACCAATCCTTTAGGTATCTTATTACTTTTAAGTCTTATACAACCATCCTTATCAGATTATTCTTCGACTACTTCAGGTACAAAATATGGTATGGAATGACAGGGAGTAGCCTCACTTCCTTCAAAATATAGTTGACTGAAGTTGTCCTTAAGCTCAAGAAAAGAGAGAAAGTGTTGATCATAATTGAATACCTACCAATTATTCACATTATCTAGCACACTTGGTCTGTGTATCATCTCAATTGTAAACTTCTCTTGGGAAAAGCTAGGATGAGGGATCAGCAAGGACCCTGATACAACTAAGGCATCAACTCTAGTATTATTTTCTCTTGGTACAAATTCAATGGAGAAGGCATCCAATCCCATACTAGATTTCTATAATGTTTTAGCCTTTTATTTTTTACCTGAAAAACCCCTCTGAGTTGTTTGAGAATAAGTTTTATGCATCTCCTCATGCACAAAGATTTTTTATTCCATTTCTCTTGCCATTTCTAGACCTAAAAGAAGAGCTTCATATTCCATTGTATTATTTGTATTTTCAAACTGAATCTTATAAGAGAAAGGATAAGATTTCTTTTTAGGAGAAAACAAAACCACACCTGCTCCAGAACCAGCTGAAGAGAAACTACCATCAAATTCAAGAATCCAAACACCATTGGGGTCATCCATCACACCCTTAGGGGCCTTCATCTCATCTTCTGACATGATCATGTAGTTACCATGACCAATGTCTTCATAGAGAATTTGTTTTTTAGGGTCATCAGTCTTCTGCACAATATATTTTGTTTGTCTCTCAAGTAATAACTTCTTCATTTTTCCATTAACCAGGATGAGAGCATGTGACCAATCCATTTGAATTTCTCTTCCCACTTCTTTACAAAAATTTCTACTCAGCAACATACCATAGGATGGTGGAATATCTTCCACCAAAATTGTAGCTTTGACTCTTTTCTTTGGGAATGCAACAAAAGCTACTTGGGAATCCTTGATCCTCCAAACAAGTGGCACCTCCTTGCTTTCCATAGAATAACATGAGCCAAATGTGCATGTCAGTGTAAGGCCTAGAGCATAAGAAAATTTAGCAGGCATCACATTGTCTGATGCTCCTGAGTCAATAACACAATTACTAAGCCTATGGTCAGCTATGAGCAGTGTGACATAAAAGGGCTCAATATTTTCAGTTGTAGAAGGTGTTGCAGCCATAAAATTTTGTTGAGGTGAAGAGGTGGGAGTGGGTAATAGGCCTTTGGAAGTGGTAGATGATGATTTAGGTTTGGATTTGAAAAAATTGACAACCTAGGCTGAGGCATTAGGGTGAGTTTGATAGAATTCAACATAAAAAATTTGGATCTTTGTTTTCCTTATATGAACAATTATGTTAAAATATCCTGAAGTGGATGGGGAATCTACACTACAAGAGGTGGAGGCCTTAGGCTTTTCATTTTGGAATTTGAGGTTGTTTTGGAGATAAGGGTTGAACCTATATTAGCATTAGGTGCAGAATATGAAGAGGTAGAAGTGTTACTTACCTTTTGAGTGGAAGTAGTGAGGATAGGAGCTCCTCTTTTGGAAAAAATTGGAATAGCGACCGGAAACCTATTTGGACTTTTTTATAGGCTAGACCACTTCTTTCTTTTTTTCATCTATTCTCTGGTCATAACAACATATGATTCATTGTTCATAGCTATCACTACTTCATCATAATCATATTCATCATCATCAACCCCTTATGTGGCAAGGAAATTAACTTAAGAATCACTTGTTTCTTCTAGAACCTCGGTTGCTTCTTGCTTAGGCTCCTCATACTCTTTAGCCTCTACTTAATCTTCAGGTTCTTGAAGATCACATGTTTCATTGAATGGAACCTTAAGGGGTAGTGCTTCAATTTCCATTTTAGGATGGGTAGGGGGAAAACAATTCTGAGGTTTAAAATTCCTCCTCGGGATATCTTTATAAGGAGAACTCTGAGCCAACTACATTTTGATTGCTATGAGTCATTTTCCAAATTTTGTACCTAGATGGTCAGAATTAGTACCTGAAGAAGAAGCCTTAGCTTTAGGGGCTCCTTTTTCAACTTCCTAGACATTACCATATCATCTTTGACACTTATAGCCAAATTTTGATCATCATCCAAAGTAGCAATATTATCTCTTCTTAATGCATAAATTACTTCTGGTAATTAAGCAATTAGGAAAAAACATTTCTAAATTTGATCCACATGATGAGTGGCTACTGGAATTTTAATGACCAATTTGTTAAATCTTGCTACAAATTCTCACAATTGCTCATAGGGTTCTTTCTTTATTTTTGAAAGCTGGGCCAAGAAGAGCATGTACATCTTTAGCAGGATTGAACCAGTTTTCAAATTGAGTTTTCATAGTATTCCAGTCAGTAATGAAACCGGTTGCAAGATGATAAAACAAATCTTGCAACATTGTCCTGTAGATTTACCACAAAAATCCTGATAGGGACATCCTCATGTTTAAATCCAAGTACCCCACAATCCACAATGAAAGTATAAATGTATTCGTCTGTATGTACCTTCCCATCACCTCTAAATTTGGGGAAATTATTTCTATTCCCTTTTGGGAGATCATGCAATGGTTGAGCAAGAGCCAAAGGCCCAACGCTTTGACCCCAAGGTAGAGGTCTTGCTATTATAAAGGAAATATTTTGTACAAGGGACTGCAACTCCAACCAACACCAAAGATTGGATGGTAGGACCTGATTGTGTTTAAATATCAACATTTGGTGTAACTCTATCTCTAGTAGGAGGAGTGCTTGTAGATATTTTCCTCTATTCCTTATTTCTAGAGTCAGAAAGAAGCCTTGCTATTCTAGTAACTGAAAATATGGATCTTCAACACCTTGTGTTCTCTAGACTCAGTGTATATCTTCTATCCGCCATCTAGTGTGTTATTACTATTGATTTGAAAATTGTTTCAGTGGGCAGCACTAAACGTGCCCCGCTGTAGGTGCCAAAAACTATTGGTTGTAAAATTTGACTTGAAAAAAAGCAACAGTCAGGAGACAATAATCCCTCCTCTTTATAGGAGAGGTTCCCATATTGAACACACCAACAAGCAATAAAATCTACTTATTTACAAATGTACAAAATATCAATATTTCAATGAGGATTTTGATGCCTTGAATGTTTCCATTTCATAAGATCCTCAATACAGAAGAAAAAGGGATGTAGAATAATTAATGGTTAGAAAGTGAGGAAGGCATCACTTTCGGATATATAGATTTTATAATGATATCCTACTTATGCATGCATGAAAAATAAATCCTGAATCATACACATTTGAATACATGACATCTATGCAATAGATACAAATTTTTAAGGATAACATCAACTGAAAGAACACAAATTTTTCTTATTCAGACATATATAACACACATGAATCACATAGAAAGAAGAGATAGATAGAACACAAGAAAATATGGGAATAGAACTTCTTTTGTATTGATTGTAAATTCAATGTTTCTACATCAAAACATCAAAATACAACCCCATTCGAATGAATGGAGATATTTTTAAATAGCCCCTAAGGAAGTTACCAATGAGTCTTTTCAGTTTCCTTTATTTTAATCAAATATTAACCACTAACAGAGTATTATAATTAATTTTTCCCCACTTAAATATTATCATGTTTACAACAAGAGGTGGCCAAATTAATAGAAATACATAAAATAAAATAAAATCCTAAGATCTAGCCATTGGAGTATTCACTTGAAGAGGTTGTCACCATAGTATTTACTTTGAGTATTTGATTCTTGAACTTCACCAATGCCCCTGAAATCTCCATACCCTAAGGAATAGTGGTGTTGGTAGTTGCATGAGTCCAGCTTCCCAAAAAGTCTTCCATGTCCTTTTCAAACCCTACATTGTCTAAAAATCCTTTATTTTCCTCCTTCAACTGAATTTTGAAGGGCACAAATTTATTCTATCTTCTCCTTTGAAATAATATCTTATCTGAACAAGATCCTCCTTGATAAATGTTTTGAATTTATCCTTGATTTCTTAGACAATATATTTCTCTTCAAAATTTTCTTTGAGAAGCTGGCAATGGGGGTCTTAAAATTCATATATGATGCTAAAATTCTTCTCCCTTTTTGAACAAGTTTCTTAGTTCTCACTTTCAATAAAATTCATCTTTCGAATCAATAATGAATACCCACTACTAGGTCAAATTATTCTTTGGATCATCAAACACTTTGCTAGCCATGAGGCTTGCATATATGTTTCACTCAAGGATGATGTCTTAAATACATTCAACTCCACATTTTTAATTCCCTCATACTACTGAGTGTTGTATTGAATATCAATTGTATTCACATGATTTAATCATATGCCTTGTAGGATTCCTCAATGAAGTTGAGTCCCAATGACTAACATTTCTTTCCACCATGAAATGCTTCTATCAGCTTTTCCATAGGCATCATGCTTATGGATGTCCTTAATAACTTGAACTTATTCATTGGTGAGGATATTAGGAGGAGGCATTACATTCAAAAGAGTTGGATCAATCACCTTATCACTTGCTAACAAAGACTTGATTAAATCAGAGAGAGTTTGTATATGTTCCTCAAGCTGCTCTTGAGACTGTTTCCCATTTTCTATTCTCTCAATCACCTTAAACACTGTTTACTTTAAATTTTGCACTTCACTCTCAGGGGTAGACTCTCCTAAAGGGATCCTTGTAAATTCCAAATAAATCAACACCAAATATTTATTTATCTTTATCCATTTTAGGCTTAACAATCTCCAAAAATTACTGGCCTTGAGAATCAGAGACTAATCTAGAAGTAGTTCTTGCTTTTTTGGTAGGTGGAGATGGCGTTGTTCCTAGGAGGGAAGCCACTACATCAAATTCGGGAGAAACAATCTTAGATGAAGTCTTCCTTTTATTTTTATCCTGAAATGGTTGAACCCAAGTGAAAGTAGTACTAGAAGGAGGAATGATATGCCCCAATGCTTAGAGTGCTCATTGACCCTAAGGTTTGTGCAGCTGACACTTCTAAAATAGATGTCTCAATGTTGGAGACAATCATTCCTTTAATAGGAGTTTCATGAACATGTGGCTCTTGGATAGCTAGTGTCTTAGCTTCCAAAGTGTGATCCTTTTTCTTATCACCTTCTTCTTCTTATTTCTCTGTGCTACCTCCTTTGATATTAATTTCTTCATGATCCTTGTTTCCTTTTCATCATCATCATCACCATAGAGGTCAACAATTTTTTCAATTGCTTCTAATTGATTTGGAAAAGGAAATTGTTTGTTTTCTTGGGGATCTTCCTCTTCCTTTTCAATCTTTTTACCTTTCCCTATTTTACTGTACACTAGAGTTGAGGATCCAAGAGGGGAGGGAGTAGATTGAACCTGTGTGTTAAGAACCACTACAGGAATCTCTTTATGAGGATTCGACACTTTTTGAGAGGAAGATATTGACTTTTCTTCCCTGTATGTCCTCATTTTTCTATCAAACCAAAAATTGATCCTAACCAGGATAGGGTTTATGAGCTCTTGAAACTCATCTCTTTCCTTTTGAAACCAATTAATGGGGGTATTCTTGATGGATATTTCAAATTCATGAGACTGCAAATCGACATCATCATCTAGTTCATCAGGAACATTGTATATTGCAAAATCCTTGATTTTATGTAGGGATAGCCTACCATAGCATCTTCTTCTAACTTCATAATTATTTGAGCAGTCAGCCCAATAGTCTTCAAGGTCTGAAAGATGATGGAATCCCATTATGAAATTATTAGCAATAAAACCCTTAAGGTTAAAGTAATTTCTCTATTTGAAATGATGGAAAGTAATAGGAGTAATAGTTATATCAATGTTTTGAGCATCCAAAGTAGTCCTGCAGGTGTAACTACCCGAAGTGATTGGGAATTGAATGCCTTTTATTTTCTTATCTCTACAGGTTTTATGAACCTTATCAAGTTATCTACAGATCTCAACTAGGAAAATATTATCATTGCAATACATTAGAAGTTTGAGGGACACTCCCTTGAAACCAGATAACCTAATGTAAGAAACATTCCTAAACTGAATGAAATAACTTCCATAGATGGCACTCAACTGCTTGGTCTCATTAAATAATCTCTTAGCTCTGTTGCCCTATAATAATATGACAATATATATGGTGAATGCATTGACGACCCTTCTAAAATGGTGATTGGTAATCTTAAAAGTTAAATGTGGATAATATTCATACATTAGAGCACCCTTTTTATCCTCATCAGGAGAAATTCCTAACCACTATCTGTAGACTGCAATGGTATACACCAAGTATGAAGTCATGTAAAAATTCTTGGTTCTTTGCACATTTGCTAGTTGTTCAGTGAGACTATCACAAATAATTTCTCCCAAATTTAGGTTTTTCTTTCCTTCACATATGATGTTGATGTAAGGGTACATCCAAAAATAGAACTCATTAGTTGAGGAAAGACCCATTATCCTAGCAATAAGGGTAATGATTTCTGACAACTCCTTTTTAAAATCAATTCTATACATGGTTTTGGGTAGTCTAGAGGCTCCTTTATTTGGTTTTTTAAACCAATATTTGGCTACTCTGCTCTTGTACTGTTCATTATCTTGATTAAACAAGAATTGAGTGTGGGCTTTGGTGAGAGTATTTTAGTCCTCTACCACAAGAATATTAAAGGTAGTATTAATGAAATTAAAATCCAATCGAGTAATTACTTGTCCTTGAGGATCTCAAATTTCCTTTGTGCTGGGATCGAAGCAGGAGGCACAAGCTAAAACAATGTCGACACACTGGAAAAAAATAGTAAAACCTTCGACATGTGTTATTCCACAATATTTGATCAGCTTGGAAATGGGAGTAGGATTTTCATAGTTGAGTTGTGCCGAAAAATCATTGAGATCGAGATGTTGTGCGATGTTGTCTCAAATATTAGGTATGGCAGTCTCCAGAGAAGAAATATGCTTGTGCACTTTGAAATGAATCTTCATGGTAGATAGAATGTAGAACAACCACTCAAGAAAGTAGAAGCTCATACCAACAGGAAAACCGTAAGGAAAGAGAAAAAACATCTTCAAAACTTCACAAAAAGCTTACCAAAACTCAAATTTCTACTTCCAGGTGAACAAACACCTTCTCAGGAGAAAAATGCACTTGAATTTTTTGAAAATGGCTAAGGATTTTTTTTCTAGGGCTAGAAACAATGGAGAAGGTGTGGGAATGGGAAAAAAAAGTCAGACTGTAAACTCATATGGTAAAAAATAATGTTCTTTCCCTACATATATGTATACATCCCATTTGAAAAGAGTCAATGAAGTGCATTAAATAAAGGGTTTAATGCATCAAAGGAAATGAGACAACTTGAGACATAAGACACCAATTTTAGCCTTTAGAATGTGGATATAGTGTATAAATTGGGCAGAAGAGGCCTGTGGGACATCCGAGTTATTAAGAGCCGAAGTCTCTGTAATATAAAGAATACTATCCCAATGAGGAAAATGTGGGTTCATGGAGGATGGCTGGCTATGACGCACTTGGAAAACTTGGGATGGGGAAATCTGATGCATCCACAATATAAATAAACTTAACGCAAATCAGAAAAATCGGATAAAGGGCACACAGAAGGCCCTCAAGATAGTGGGACATGAGTTCCCCGCAAATCCAGAACATCCACACAAAAATAAATACTAGTTCATTGCGGGAAAGGTGGAAGATCAGAGAATGTGAGGCTCGAAGGAACATGGGACATGCGGGACACAAAAACCCTTAATACCCGTAGTACAAAGGAAAAGTCCCAAATTCAAAAATTTGAAAAATTGACTAACTGCTGAAGACTCTTTCTTTCTTTTCAGACTTCACAAAAGTAAAAAAGACTTGGCAATAGACAACTTACCCAAATTTTTTGAAAGGTCCCAAAAAATACACACATCTTTGGGGAGGTGACAACACTAGTCTTTTGATTTCTTCTTTTCTTCACTTTTTTTTCTTGATTTTTCAAATGAGAAACCTGTATCTTCACACACACAACTCTCATAAGAAGGAAAGTTATCAGATCAATAATTTCAAATCATTTCCATCAACTCATTTACTTTCACAAAAACAACTATATACAAATGCATATATTAAAAGACTAATTTTATTACCAACAAATTATTTCAAATGCCTCGATATTTACGCTCTGATACCAAAAATATGTAGAGAACCATGTAATTCTCCTTATATAACACCAAATTTATCAAAAAACACAAAGCTAGAATGGTCAACCTACCAAAATGTACCAAAACCCACAAGACTGTCCCAAATTTATTATTTATATCTGAAACTTCTGTCATGAATAACTTATTGTAAAAAATGTCAAATACAAATATCCTTAAAAAAATGTTTTCATTATTATACCCTTAAAATTTCAGAATCGTTCTCCTCAAAATACGTTAGTTATACTCATTTTACCAGGTGGGAGCTTGATTTTGTGTTCTCATAACAGGGTCTGGTCTATGTTTTCATCACAATTCCAGATAAACATAATTTTTTTTTTAAAGTAAAAACCCATTTTAAAAAGGTCATCATACTTCTACTCTCCAAATTTCAGAACATTTGGTAGTGGAAATAAAAATCTATCATGACTGTGCTGAATTACTGTTTTAAGGGTTTTAAAGACATACACTTGTTTATGACTATCCTTTCTTCAACATCTCTTCTTTTTACTTCAATCCAAGCCCTCATAATTTTTGTACCTTCATTTTTTACCTGTATACAACCTTCAAAAAATCCTATACATCATAAATAATTCAAATATTCACAAAAAAGAACGTGATCCACACACACAAGTACTCAAATACGCATTCAAACAAAAATTTACACAAAAATGAAGCTTTTATTAGATACAATCATGAAATTTGCATAGCTTCAAGATCCATTTGGATCAATTAAAAAGTTCTTCTCCCTCTCTACTTCCTTCACCAATTTTTAAAAAACCTCTCATTCCCCTTTTTCATTCAAATACATTTTCTTTTATGAGAAGAGTAGGTAGGATTGAGAAACCAACTAACCTAACCATGCTTAGCCCAACCAAGTAAGATATAGGGTCTAGTTAAGACATGGATTAGGTGTAAGCAATTTTTATTTATCTCATACATCATTTATTCCCCTTAAACTAACAATTAAACCTACTTACCTACTAACATGCCTCAAATACCATTTAAATATTCAAATGAGCCATTTTGGAGGGAAAAATCTGTATGAGTTCTTATTACAAATTCATGGGTCCAAGTAGATTAAAAATCCTTCTAAACATCCTAAGACAACCTACTAAGCTTATTCAATCCAAAAATTGAATATATATATATATATATATACGATGCTCCCGCACCACCTCTTCAAGGATGCCTAAAAATGGGTAAAAAAATGTGATCCATGCTAATAGTTTGTATGAAAACCAAGGCTTGTTGCTTTTCCACTCTGACATGTGATCATAGAGGAAACCTTCCAACAATGGGGTGTATACTTTATTAGTGTATTAAATTCACACTCCCGTGCAGATCATATGTATGTCCTCATTGCCACAGATTATTTCACAAAGTGGGTTGAATCCATTCCGACCAAACATGCCAACTTTGAGACGGTATGTAATTTCTTGAAAGAAAATATCATTTTCAGGTTTAAAGTGCCAAACAAGATGATGAATTTTTGTTACAACCATGGTATTTCACTATTAAAATATACTAATTACTACTCGTAAGGTGTAGTGCCCACTTCCCTTTGGCACCTTTTATTACTGATCATGAGACTGCAGACTATATGACAAACATTTTTATAGTTTGGATTTAGTATGGTGTTAGATGTCAGATCTGAGATTATTGATTGAATCTGATTATATATGATGCATGGTGATTATTAGAGACACTCATATGTGGATGATGATATATTATTGGACATGGATAGTTATGGATGTTGTCAGGTATGTGATTTTGGATATTATGAATAGATCTAGAAAATGAATATTTTATGATGCTGATATAGTTGTTGATTAAAATTGTGAATGACGTAGTTGTTACTTCGATGATTGTTATGATTTATCATATAGTTGATTTTGTGATTTTATTTGTATCATGTTGGATGTTCTGATATGGCCACGAGGCTGAAGGAGGTATTTACATTTTTTCAGGATTAATAAAATCACAACAATGTCAGGGGACTGGAGACTAACCATATTAGAATTCTAGGTGAAATCAACGAGGTCACCATGGCAACTATTTTTTGTGTGTGTGTATTTTTTAGGGATTCCCATGGGGGGATTTCCATTATATGTGACCATGGGATATGTATTTTATTATGTGTTCCTTTTTATTTATTGTTGTTTTTATTTTATAAGTAATGTGTTCCTTCTTTTAATTAATTTAAATGTGGTAGATTAATGTGAGAAATCATATAGTTAAACTTTAATTAAATTAAAATGGGATATGGAATGTAATTAATGAAGTTGTTGATTTTAAATGTTAATGTTGGAAGAGTGTGTAAGAAATGTGTAAGGTGTAAGAGTTATGTAAGAAATATTTTGGAAGGTTAAACACTTCATCTCCTTTTATTCGAATTTTTACTTGGAGGCCAAATTTGTAGGCTTGTGGGACAAGTTAAAATTGTTCCACAGCTCTTAAAATGATTCACCAACCATACCTATGGTTTGGAGGTTAAATTTAGGCATTTTTATTGCATTTTGGAATGACAATTTGTAAGTTTTAATTGCACTTCTCTTACATATTTTAAATTCAGTCCTTTTGGGGTATGGGTTGTGTTGGAGTATGTAAGTTAAATTGTCATTCTTATTTATTATGATTTGGTGGTTGATGTTGATTTCCTCTTGGGGTTGAGGAAGAATGACGTGGAATCCCACATGGATCCACGTCATCCTCTTCTCTTCCCTCTCCTTTAAAAGTGCAACTCCTTGCTTATTTGTGGTTGTTGAAACTTTGTTCATTCCTCTTAGGGGCGTATTTTTTTGTTGCTGTTTTGGGAGCTTGTTGTGGAGGAAGTTTGGAGTCATTGCATGCTTGAGCATTGCTGGTTTTGGACTGCACTTTGACCTCTTGTAAAGCTTGTGGATATTGGAACAAAATCCATTATGGAGAGGTAGGATCTTGAGTTTATTTTTAAATGTTTTCTTTCTCTTGCATGCATGTTTAAATGGTAAATGTGTTTTGTGTTCTTAGCTTGTTGGGTAGACTACTTAGGACATGGTGTAGGAGAAGGCTATGGGGATTTCCAATGGGGGGCATAAGGGATTTACATTGGCACTAGTTTTATTGTGGAGGGAGTTTTGGATTGGGATCCACCTTGGAAAAGAAACTACTTGCATTTCTTACTCTTGGGGGGGCATAAGGAGGGGTTGAGAGGAATAAGGTTTATGGGATTTGATATGTTTATTGGTGGTATAATTTTGGTGGGTTCCTAATTCCAAATAGGGAATCATAAGTAGTTTCCCCATAGTTCCTTGCTCTTGTTGGCTTGCTTGATCAAGCATATGTTTTGTGTGAATGGTTTCTAATTGCAGTTGTGAACTGCTGTCCTTGCTCGAACTATGTATCTTGTTGATTTATGCATGTGAATGAATGCTGCTTGTTTGTTGTGGAAGTCATTGTTGCCATGAGTTGATTTTCATTCTCTATTTCAATATGGTTGGGGGTCGGGGGCCAATGAGGAAGGATGGATTCTCCCTTCTCATTGTATGTCTTGGTTGGGTGGAGAGTGTTGCCTTTTCCCCTTCCTTGTTATGATCAAGATGAAAAGATGGAGAAACTAGCATGCTGCTGTTTTGGAGCAAGAAAAATACACTTTGATAGTCCCATCCTTATGAGAAAATTCATTCTAACCTTTCCCACCTTGAATGGATGAGTTGTATCATGTTTTTAATGTGAAACCATTCGTATTGATAATTGAAGTTTAAATTTGAATTGAGAAATGTAAAGAGTTGTATTCGAGTCTCTGTTTTGTAAAGAAATGAGAAGAATGTATATGTACTGCTTACTGTATTTGAAATCAAATGGAAAAGTTACAAGTTGTAAAATTTTTATTGGAATATGAATAAAGGATGGAATTAGTTTTCAAAATTGTAATGTGTACTGGATTTGAATAGCTGTAAAAGAATGAGATTGCTGGTTGTAAAGGAAGAATGCATGGGAATGAAAGAAAATGTTATATTCTTTACAAAATGTATATTAAAAATTGAAAATAGAAATGCATTTTAACTTGGAATTGAATGGGTGATTTAATAAGAAAATGTATTGTACTACTTTAGAAGCTATACACACATTTAAAAGACAAAATTGATAAACCAATTCAAAAGGAACAGTTCACTGTTATGAACTCCATTCTAGAAAATTCATTTCTAATAGATGAACAGTTTAGACCTGCACTTAGTATTCAACTTAAAAATGTTATGGATTAGCATGCTAAGGCATTTAGGAATCCAAATTGACAAAGAAAAATTAAGAAAATAATCCAACCATTTCCAAATTTGAATGCAATTCCTCCTTGGGTTGTTTTTCTGTCTATTGTTAGAGAAATAAAATTTGAAATCAATTGGACAAATTAATCTTCCAAAAACACTCTAAACCCTTCCTAGACTAATCCTCCATGTCTGTTTGACATGTTGAACGAAGGAGGAAATCTAATTTAAACAAATTGGGAAGTTGAAAACTGCGAGTTAACAAATTAAAAACCCTGCAGATTTATTTCTCAAAATTGACTACTCAAACTTCATCAATTTTCAAAATTGATGATTCTTGTGCAAAGAGAGCATCGAGACATTTCTGAAAAGTCTTTGTTTTCCCAAAACTGAGCTTTCTAGCTCAAGTTATGGCTATTTGAAGTTTTAATTCAATTTGGCATTCAAATAATAATAATAATAATAAAATTTAATCTAACTATAGAAAAATTTAAATTTTAAACTTTGGAAAAATTTCCCAAAAAGGTCCATGGCCCCCGCCATCCCATAACCAATTGGGGCCTGCCACGTGGCACCCTATGAGGGGCGGACATATTTTTAAACTTATCCCTTTCGAAAATTTTCCTTGGGAAAATTTCCCATTTTTCTCTGCCACCCCACCGGCCTGCAGCCAATCACATGTTGACACGTGGCACGGGGGAAGGGTAGAAAATTTTCAAAACTTAAACTTATTCTTTTGAAAAATTTTACTTGGGAAAATTTTTCCTTTCTCCTCTGTCGGCCCGCAGTGAATCAAAGGGCGCCACATGTCCTCTTGTGGCTATGGTGGAGGTGCGTTTTTCCCTTTGGACTTATCCCTTTGAATTGTTTTTGGGAAAAATTATCATTTTGACCCCACCGGCCCGTAGCCAATGAGAGCATGCCATGTGGCACTTTGGGGGGGGTGGAGGCGAGAGGGCAGACCCTTCTCCTTCTTTGGTTGTTTGTTTTGGCCTTGGGAAAATTGCTAAATTTCTCCCGTGGCCCGCTTCTCCACCTTCCCCTCAGACCTTGTCCTTCCGCGGGTGTGCAGAATCACGTATCCTTTTTCTTCTCTGTTCCTCTGTAGGGTGCAAAGTGATAAATCCACCCTCTACCCCGCCCTTTCTTTTGAATTTTCCGCTTGGTGCCAATATCTGACATGTGCCCCCTAGGGACCCACGGGGGCGCATAATGTTTTGTGCATTTGAGCTATGTGATGGGAAAATATCCCTATGTCACCCTGCGACCCGCCAATCCATCCAAAGTGCATTTCCCCTCCTCTTGACACGTGTCCCCCTTGGGGAAAATTTGACCCCAAAATTCTGCTTGCTCATATCTTGAGTTTCTAGAGGAGTTAGGAGGACTTCTTTACATCATTGGAAAGGTGAGAAAATTTAATATCCATTAGGAATGGTTTAAGGAAATTTTGGAAGTGTTAAGAAGGAAAAAAAATCGAGTTGAAACTCTAAGCTTGTTAGAGAGTTGGGTATGGGGGAAAATTGCTCCCTGAACCTAACTGAAACTTCTAGCCCTAAGTTATGGACCTTGTGACCTCTGAGAATTGTTAATAAAAGAGAAGTTTGTTCTTGTGGATTTGATTTGTTCCAGAAGCTATTAGTGGTAGCTGTTGCTTAGCAACCTGCTTGTAGACACTCCTAATAAAGTTCTGGGAGTGGGTAAGTGAGACCTTGCCCTATTGACTTATGTGTTTTTTTCCTCACTATAATTTAATCCTGCTCATGTCTTTGATCTGGTGGAAATTAAATACCTTGGGTATTTAATTGTTTTGGGTCACTTAACCCTAAAATTTAATCAGGAAATCTTTAGCTAAAATGTCAATGAAATCAATAATTAAATTAATCCCTAGAGAGATTTGAGCTAGGTGTGGACCTATTAAATTTATTGCTTTATAATGTGAAATCAATAATCATTATAATGGGAAAGGTTATCAGTTGATTTTTTTTTGAGACTTTGGTTGTCAACTCCTAACACCTAAAAAAAAAATATTCCATAATTTTCTATCTAAACCTAGATGGTTCATGGTTCTCAAGTGGGTTGTTTAACTCGGCATTACATAAGGAAATGGCCAGATAGAGTCTAGTAACAAGAACATTGTTACTATTGTTCAAAAATTGGTAGATGCTATCAAAGAGATTGGCATAAAAGATTATATGATGCATTATGGGATGATCAAATAACACATGGGATGATCAAATAATACATAAGAAGGCCATAGATAGTTCTACTTTCAAACTGTTATATGGAATTGAAGCTCAGATTCCAATTTCAATAGAGTTACCTTCCTTAGAACTAATATTGGCATGTTGTGATTTAGGTGTTTTCATTGATGTAAAATTCCATTATTGACAAAGAGGATGATGGAGTAGAGTCAGACGATTCTCAAAATAATGGAGACATGGAGATTTAGGCATGTTATTGCCTGCATGAGTTAATTTAGTGAGAATTTCTCGTTCTAGCAAGTCAAATCAGGTGACCTAGCTAGCCTAGGTGATGGTGTTGTTATGTTGTGGAGCTTGTTTTCATGTGTGGAAGTGTTGAAGACTATACAATAAAAGTACTATACACTCTCAACAATTTTCTTGTTGGGGTTTGGAACCATGCCGAGCTTGGCCTTGACAAGGGATGGAATCCCAAAGAAATGTTTTTAGCTTCGAAAAATGTGCCCAATATCTCGAGAAACATGCTCTTCTCATATGGGTGGGATTTTTGAACCAGAGGTTTATGGGGTGGTTTTGGCCCATGGTTTTGGTACCCACAGTATTGTAAAACTGCTTAAACATTTACCTATTGATGTGATTTTGGGATTTTTATAGGGTAGACGTATCATTGTAGATGTGTGTGAGTTTGAGTGTGAATTCAGGAGAGTTTTTTGAGCATATATCTAAATATATTGGGTATTGTCTTAAGAGAAAGAGGTAGCTTGTAATAAAACATGAGCAAGTGATTATTGGTAGATGTATCCTAAATGTGGTGAAACATGTTAAATATTGTCTTTGTGTTTTGTTTTTTTATTTTCTACACTTTTATTTCATATCTGTGATATTATTCTACATATTAGTTTCAACCATTGTGATTCTATGTGGGATTGTTCTGCACATTTTATCCCTTATTTCCTAACAAGTGCATGGTGACATGAGATTCTTAGTGGATTGAGATTATTTATGGCTTGAGAAGCATGTTGGTAGTATGGAGAGCATGTTTAGGGAGTGTTTAAGAACTCATATGTGTTTCAAGGTGCAGATACAGGTGGACGATCATGTTTCAGGTGCTCATTTTGACCAGGTCTAGGTGCTAGGAGGCATGAGGATGAGGTGTAGATCCAAGTGAGCTCATGGATGCATGTATATAGTTGTTTCATGATTTACTAGGTATTTTAGGACCTTTTAGAGAGTTTTTATAGTGAGTTATGATGTTATTTCAGTCAACCTTAGCCTAGACCGTGCAAAACCCCAAGGGCTTGCCATAAAAAATAGATGGGATGAGAAATTAGAGAGAAATTTGAGCTATGATGATGATTGGATATGATGTAAAGAGGTTTCTTGTAGGTGTGAATTTTTTTTGGAGTGATTCTGAAAAGGATTTTGCAAGTTATGCTAGTTTTGGTGAAACAAGGTCTAAGAAAGGGTGTTTTCTAACTCGAATTACACCTTCCGATGCTCACCTTGAGTTGTGTGATTTGAATGGGATGTTGTAGATTTTACGTATGTTTATACATTAATTATATAAGGTTCAACAAAAATAACAAGGTCATTTCATCATCATGTTTTTATGAACAAGTGTTATGCAGGTAAATAACATTTTTGTGTGCTTGAAACCCTAACTCAAAAGTGGTAGGAGAGAAAATGATCATAAGTGGCCATAATTTATTTATAGTAAATGTATGATGATTCTATCATGAATAAGTGTCATCAATGTTTCCAAAAAGGTATGGCAGTGGTTGAGGTGATGAGTGAACCCCACTTAAATAGGCATGTTTCTAAAGAAGTTCAGTTTGGGACAAGGTTTTCTAAAGGAGTTATAAAATAAATGAACATTATTTTTAGTATGTTAGTTTTTATTTATTTATAAGGTGGTTTGATGTCATGGTAATGCATAAAGATAACAAAGTGTTCCCCATTTGTGAAGGCTAGTCAAAAGGCAATTTTGAGGAAGTTTTAGGCAATTTACAAAGATGAGCTTGGTTGAATGCCTTCCACTTAGAGTTGGAAGGAGATATAATATGTTTTGGAAATAGGATTCAAAAATATTTCCAATTGTATTTTTTTTTCTCATAATGATGATATTTTATGGGTCAGCCAAGTTAGTTTGTGGAGATGAAGGTTTCTTGGTTTTTGGGACTGAACTACTTTTGTTGAAAGATCAAGTTGATTAAAGTATGAGATGGTTGTGTTTATGATTTATATCATTTAGAAAGCGAAGAGGGATTATTTTTTTCCATGTTAAGGAATTTTGAGGTCTTTAAAGTGTCAGAAAGGGTGAAAACTAGTAGAGTTTGTAAAACTGGTTTCTGGGCAACATATTTTGGTGAAGAGGAAAGTTGCAATAGTTTGATCATATGGATGTTTCATGGTGTATAACTTGCATGGATGTGTTATTAAGGTTATTTTGTTTCTATATAGTTTTCATATGACATATTTTAGTTTATCATGGGTGGTCTTGAGGTCCAAAGGTGAAATCTGGGTGCCTGAAGTAGCTGTTTTGTGAATGATATGAGCCAGTGGGCCCATTTAATGATTTATTTGATTGGTTAAAGTAAATGTGTGACCATTTATTATGGTTATATGTTATATTAATAAGTTATGGTGAATATGGGTGCTTGAATAAGCATGATTTTATGATTTTTGGTTTTAGCTCATCTTAGTAATGGGGATTTGAGCATTTTTGGTGCAAGTTGGATGGTTTTGGGCATGGCTGACCTATGGGTCATATGTGAATTTTTTTGTTATTCATTTGGATTTTTTTTTAATTTTCCTTGGTATAAATAAATGAGGAAAACCTATTTGGTTTGAATTTGAATCAATAGGAAGGTATAAGACTGACGTTTTAGGTGCAATTTGGCACTAATTGAGCATGTATGAAAATTGTGACCTATGTGTGAGATATTTTTCAAGTAAAAAGGAATTTTTTGAGATATAAGAGCATGTATGAAAATTTTATGAATGTTTTCAATAGTATATTCAATGTTTTGAAGCATTGAGAACTCGAGAAAGTGCAAGTTTGAGAACCTAGGGTTTGAACAAGGGTTTGAAGGAGAGTGAGCTGAATCCGTGATCCTAAATCAATTGTGGCAGAAACAATACATTAGATATCTTCATCATAAGGTGGTTGAGTGGGTTATTTATTATCTTAGGGGGTTGTATCTTCCTTGTGGAGTTGGTGCTTCACAAAACTAGGGGTTGGTGCTCCTTGCATGGTTGGTGATCTACTAAATTAGGGATTGGTGCTCCTTGTGAAGTTGGTACTTCACTAAATTATTTTTATTGAAGTATTATAATCATAATTTTAAGTGTGTTTTCTTCCCTTTGAGGTTTTTCCACTTATATATTGTGTTATGGTGTTTCTTATCTTGTTCATGGTTATTTGAATGTATGTTGTATGCTTGTGTGCACACTCTAATGGATGGTTGTTTGATTAATGGTTAATCTGAGAAATATGAAATTGAAATTAAGTTTGTAAGGACTGATTCACCCCCCCTCTTAGTTCATTTTCATTTCAATAATTGGTATTATATAAGGTCCTTTTGGAGAATTTTGATCACTTGAAAGGAGATCCTTTGAAGCACAAAAATGATGAGTCAACAGAGCAGTTTCTCTACTAGAAAGGAAACATTTTTTGATGGAATAAATTATTAATTTTAGAGTTTTATGATGAAGAATCACATCATTTCCATAGGGTTTGATATTTGGGAGTTTTTGGAAAATGACTATACTCATCTTGCCACTCCACTAACTAGTTCTGCAGATAAGAAGGCATGTAATGACAATTCAAAGGATTTTAATGCTATAATATATGGCCTAGGATAATATGATATGGGAAATCTAATGCATTGTAAGTCAACAAAATATTTATGGGATAAAATTCAAGATCTGTATGAAGGAGAATCTAAGGTCAGAATTGCTAAGCTTCAAAATTTTAGAAATAAATTTGAAGGTCTTAAGATGAGTGATGGTGAGTCCATTGCATCATATTTTCCTATAGTTGACAATATTTTCAGCAACATGTAAGGGTTAGATGAATATGCAACAAAAGAAACTATTTTTCAACAAGTTTTGAGATCTCTAACTCCTAAGTTTGACTGCAAAGTGCTCACCATTGAAGAAGCCAAGGACTTGAAAACCATGAAGATGGATGAATAACATGGGACTTTGAATTCATATGAAATGAGGATTGTTGACTCTAAACCAGCTAATAAGGAGATGAAATTCAAGGTTGAGAATATGAAAAAGGACAAGAATAATAATGTTGATGATGCTGCTTATGAGTTAGATGATGAAGAGTTATTTACTATGGTTGCTAGAAGACTGAAAGTTGGAATTGGTAAGTACAAGGGAAAAATTTCTTTTAAATTTTGTAAATGTGGTAAAGTAGGTCATTTTTTTGCTAAGTGTCCTCATAGGAATGAAAAAAAGGATGATAATTATCATGAAGGTGGAAATGAAAATAAAAATAAGAGGTATAGTAAAGGGAAGAAAGAGTTCAAAAGGTTTGACCATAAGAAGAAGGGTAAGAAGATTTTTTACACTAAATAAGAGGCTTATTCCTCTGAGGAAAGTAGTGAGATTGATGGTTTGGATTAAAATTATAATTCTGATCACAAATATGTAGGTGATGAGGTCCTATTCATGACAAAATATGCCATGAGATCTACTAGTGGAGACTGTACATTGTTAGGTGACTTTTTATCAAGATCTAGCAAAGTTTTTGAAGGATAAGAAGGGGACTTAGAGACTGAATTGGTATGTGTCCAATAAAAACTGAAGATAGATGAAAATAACAATAATAAATTGAAATCACATGTCAAGGAATATGAGGAAAATATTTAGGACCTATAAGAGAAGCATTGGGCTATTAAAGTAAAGCTTGATGAAATTGTGAGAAAGTTAGACATGAAAATTACTAATATGACTCTTAACCTACAATTTAAGGAGGAAGAAGTTATTATTATTAAGTAGGGGATATATGATGAAACCAATAAGGAGAAGTCAATTCAAAAGTTTGAGAAAAGTTCAAAGGATCTTAATGATATCTTGAACAATAAAAAATTAGTAGGAGATAAAGTTGGCTTGGGATTCAAAGTTGAAGTCAATGACAAATAAATAAAGCAAGAGGATCTATTTTAAAACAAGGAAGAAGGTGAGAGAAGCATCAAAGAAGGGAAGATGGTGACTTTCATCAAGGAACATGAGAATACTAAACCTATTAGGTAACCTAATTTCTCAAGGTATGAAAGATAATTCAGTGGTTATTATTTTACTTGTAATGGAGTTGGTCATAGGGAAAAGGATTGCAATAGGTTTGGTAGAGATGATCATCCACAAATAGATATTATGAGTGAGTCTGATAATAATTTTGTGTACTACAATTTCCATGAAATATGTCATGTTGCTAGTTTTTGTTTGAATGATCCACCTAAACAAGATGAGAGTTATAGAAGTAAGAATTCAGTGGTGTGATTCAGCTACAATGAGGTTGGTCATGTTTCTTGAGAGTGTTATTATGGTTTCTCAAGGAAATATCAAAGGTTTCAAGGTCATAAGGTACATGAAAGGATATTTCAAAGGTCAAAAATGCATGATAATAGTCAAGGAAGGATTTGGGATCTTAGGAGAGACACTGGTGTTTATTCAAGAGAAAGTGTTGATGCAAGAGAAGACATGAATCAGATCTTAGATCAGAAACAAATTGAAGTAGGTGATTTATAGGTGTCCAAGGTGGATTGGAACCTATTCAAGTCTTTCTTCTAGATTCTTCATGGTGTCATATGCCTCTACTAGGATTATTAGAGGTATATTAGATTATATGAAGCATTAGAGTGAGGGGGAGCTGTATAGGTATATGATTGTATCCTCCAATGTGTCAAGGTATGTTATTTCAAGTCTTTAAGAATGTTCTAAAGTATTATTTGGTTTCTCAAGAGGTGTAAATGAGTAGGTCATAGCCATAGTGTCTCAAAAAGTGGTATGACTATGTTCTCAAGGTTGTGTTTAATCTATCACGATGTGTTGTCAATATATAATGACTAAGTGAGTGTAAGGGTCATGTTGGTTTCTCAAAAGGGGTCTATTATGACATGAAATTCATGAGAAGAGTCTACTTGTAGTCCGATTTAGTGACTAGTATTGTTTGATAAGTATAGAGGTCTGTGTTTCCCCAATAATACATTTATGAGTCTATTATTGGTCAATACTAGAAGGTTGTGTGATGTCAGATGTTCATAGCATATATATTATCCTTTATGAATTCCAAAAAAATATTGAGTTTGTGTGAATCAATAAATGTGTTTTTGAGTAAAAATTTTGATTGAGTTATGTTATGTAATACTGTCAAGTGTTAAATTTTTCTAGGTCTGTGTATTGAGATAAATGTCATTATGTCATATGTAAAATATATCAAAAGGTATGTATGACTCAAAAAGAGTTTTGAATATGTTGATAGTAAAAATTGAGACCTTGAAATCAAAATATGTGCATGAATGAGATGTCTATATCATGACTATGTCTCAAGTGTTCTCAAGAATATGAAGGAAGAGTTGAGTTTGAAGTTGTAAATGATGGAGTCCAAAGACAAAATTTGGGACAAATATTCTAGACAAATATTAAGTTTAGATTCAAGAGGTTTTACACCTTGGAAAAATTCATAGCTCCTTGAAATTCATGACAATCTTCATATTTAACAGGGTAGAGTAAACTGATCTAATTGTCAAGAGGTAATGTTGCAAGATGGGTAAATATTATTTGGTATCATGCTACAAGGTTCAACGAGATGACTAAATGGCCAAAATAATATTCATAATAGGTAATATTTCATCATAACAATGTGAGCATCAAGATTTAGGCATGAAAATCCTATAAAAAAGGGCTAGTAATTTGGGTATACAGTATAAAGATATGAAATTAGTTTGAATAGTGGTCATGAGGCCTTAGCAATATTTTCAATGCATGAACAAGGTTATGAAAAGGTTACATGGACCCTTGATGGTGAGTAAGGGTAAAGTGTGAGGTGTTTGACTCATTGGAGCATCACATATAATTTCTTGACTAGATATATACCTGTAGGTCATTATTTTGTGTGCTATGAGATCTCCTAATGCATGCGCATGAGTATAATGGTTATGAGATTTTGTCCTCATTAATAGAGGATTGGTATTCATGTGTCATATCATTCAAATGTGGAAATAATAGTAAATAATATTATGAGAAAATAACGTAAATTGAGTCTCAATCATCTATTTTGAGCTTCTACAGGTATGGGAATTGGATTACAACACCCTTGATGAATTTGAGCTTCAAAGAGCATGAGTATTCATATGTGAAGAGGTCTATATGTATTGAAGAGTGTAAAAAAGATGATATCAAGTATGGTAAGAATGGTATGGTTCACTTGTTGATCCATGAGCCAAGATAACTTGCTATAGGTATAATGTGTGTGCAAGAGGTAGAACATAAAACATCTACATGTACGAGGTGTGTTGAGAAGCTCTTAAAATTATCTAGTTGATATATGAAGTGTATGTTTTTTCAGAAGAAGATAACGATGTGTCTAGCTATCTTGGTCTATAAAGAATGTGGTTGATGATTATTGGCTAAGAATAGTGAGAATAAGGGCATAGTGAAATCAAAATTTGATATGAGATCTAAAGGTGTGAAGTGGTTCCTTGAGATAAGAAATGCCTCTAGGTCATTGATTAAGTGTATAGGGTGTCTACCATGGATTTTAGATACCTTGATGATTATAAAGGTATAAAGGATAATGTTTTATCCAATGTATGATTTTATTGGTTGAAATATCCTTTTATATTAGAAATTTATGCTCTGTCTCAGTAAGAAAATGAAGGAATAGTGGTTGTCTATTGTCATTTGTATTTGAGTGACCTATATCCTAAGTAAACAATGTTATATGAGATATGGAGCACTGGAAATGGATATTAAGAGAGAAATATTGGACTATATGATGAATGTAGATGATGTTCTTGCCCCGAAATTGGATGTGAGAGGAAAAATGGGTGGTTACAGGTCAGTGAGGTATCTTGACTACACGGGAGCATGATTTATTCTTCTAGAAGGTTCTTTAGGTGATCACAAGGTATGTGAAGTATGGTAGCTAATTGCATTATAGTCCAATTCTAGGGGAAGTAGTGTTTTCATTTGCATCATATCATTTAAAGGAGACTGTAAAATAATAAAAGAGTGCTTTAGGGATGTGCTCAAGTGTTTGTCGATCCTCCAAGTCAAGAAATCAAGGTAAGAAGTTTTTTATTGTAGTCTTATACTAAAATGGTATAACATGAGTCTAGGGGGAGCCATAAGGAGGTGTGTTATAATGTTTATGGGTATTTAGATCATGATAAAGATGGTATTAAAAATAGTGAAGATTGACATTAGGGAACTCTTCCCTACATATGGTGTGAAGACATAATATGCAAGAAACTACTCAAAAGTATGTTTTCTCAATATATGAAAAGGTGAAATATGAGTTTCTAAGTTCAGAAATCATTATTGTTGTATAAAAATGAGGTATTTACTAATTAACTAAAATTTGGACTAATGTGTAGGAAAATAGTAATCCTAGTTAATCTAATTAGGAAGACTAAAAAATTGTATAAATGAAGTAAATAAAATAGAGTAAATGTAAATAGATATGGTAGTAAACTATTCTAAGTGAAAGAAACACTACATGTGAAAGAGATGGGAGAGAAATAGCTTAGCTGATTCACAGAGACTATCACAGGTTTGAAAAAAATTGAAAGTGGAGACAAATACTCAAGGGCCTTGTGAAGGGTAGATATAGGTATTCTGAGCATTTTAGGGTGCCTAGAAGTGTACTGGGGTGCCCTAGGGAACCCTGTTTTGCAATCTGGGCACCTTGAACAATGTAAATGCTTAAAACCTAAGTTCAGAAGTGTCACAACTAAGTCTAAAACCCTTTCTGTTTGTCACATTGGATCTTTCGGATGAGCTGGAAAATGACCTGCAATGCAAAGAGAAGTATCAGACCCTAGAAAAATAAAAGATGCATATGAATGGGTCATATTGTCCTCAACCTCCGAGCTAGTGGACTTATCACTTAGCGCTGCACTACATTTCAGACCCAGATGTAGTTCTGGTGTGTTTGTGTGTGTGTGTGTGTGTGTGTGCGCGCGCGCGCGCGCGTGAGTGTGTGCGTGTGTGTGCATGTCATGCCCTAGGTTCTCTCATGCTAGTCACACTTTGTGAAGTAGATAGCAATAGTAACTATAGAAAATGTAAATTACATATGTACATGGAATAGAATAGAATCCCTCCCCCTATGAAGTGTGTGTGATGCATATCTCCTAGCCTTGATGCATGACACTATGTGGATGGAAGTGATGCAATGGATGCAACCCTATATGGGGTAATAGTAGTGTGTAATGTTGTGACCTAGGACCCTCATTATGTTCATATAGATTTATATTTATAGGGATCTCAAGCTTAATTTCATAATTAATCCCGACAAGGATGACTGAGAAAAAGATAAAGATGACCAACAACTAGAAGTGACCTAAAAAAGAGTGAAAGGGGATTTACATAGATTGGGGTGCCCAGAGTGGGACCGATACACCCCAGTACAGGCTGGGGCACCATGATTTAGGGCTAGAATGTCAGGGAAGTTACGAAATGGGAAGATAAGTGCTAGAAAATACATGGGAATTACGAAATAAAATATAAAATAAAGATGGAAAAAAGGTGGGATTAATTAGTTCTTTGTGAACTTGAGAACCTTCTAAATAGTAGTATGAGACCGAACCAAATTATGTGTTAAGTGCATAATTTTGTGTCTACATTTTTCCCCCACTTTATGTTGGTGAGTGGAAATCTCAGTAACATAAAGTAGATAAAGATACATACCTCATATCTATGTAGAGTGTAGAAGAATATGTGCCGATGGACTATAATCAAGCATGGAGTGAAAAAAAACAAAAAATGTGGAGGAGCGTGGATTCTAAAGATGAAAAATGAACATAAAAAAGTGATGAGAGTGAACCTAGGGTAGAACACATATGTAGTAGTTGTTGTGTGTAATGTACCTACATGGTTAATATGGCAAGTACTGCCACGGTGAGTTGTCATTGTTGTTGTTTTTTCCCCCAATTTGATTGTTTTTTTCTCATACGGCAGACCTGGAAGGAGAAAGTGATCAAGTAGTCAAATATGTATGTATGTAAAATCACTGTGTAAAATACAAATGTGTAAAGTACACAAATGTATAATATGCTAGAAAATAATGTAAATGGAACATGTGAACATGATCCATGTCAAGAAAAATGGTGTAGAAGGATATCCTGTACTATCGTGAGTTTTTCGGGTGATCTCATGCCACCATGGCTGAAGAAGTGTAGGGAGGAAATGCTCCGTGTCCTCCAACTCTAACTACTTCTGCTGAATTTTTTTGAAGATATCTCTGTACTGTCTTGGTTTTTTGGGTGATTAGAAACCATTGGATAAAGAAGTGTAGAGAGGCACACACACTGTAACCCCTGAGACTGTAACCACTCCGCAGAATTGCCAAAGGACACCATGTCCTATTAAGGCCACTGTGTATGGAGTTTGTATATTGGTCTGAACTCACTTGTTGTGTCTGAACTGATGTAAATAAATTATGTTAGTAAATTATGTTAGTAGAAAAGCCTCAATGATGCCCCCCTCTTTGGGGGCACATGCGATGACCCTAGAAAGAGAATGCGGCCCCAAAAGAGGACCGATCGCACTCTAACTTGTATAAATCTGCCCTGCAAGGGGAAATGGAAACACTTATTAGATACCAAGGTGTGTACAAAAGGGGATGGCTAGCCAATACAAGTGTTAGTTAAAAAACACATGTATGTAATAAGCGTAAAATATGAAGACAATGTAGAAAAACTACCAAGCACAATAGTGTAAACACGTAAGAAATAAAAAGAAGAACACAAAAAGTGGGTTACAAACATGGGACATTAATCACGATGTTGCAAGACATGCCAAGCCATCATGGCCGCAAACAACAGACAAGTTTCTACATAAGAAAAGGGAAAATCCTGCATACAATAGCAAATAAAATAGAAAAATAGAAAGAAAGAGGTAGTCATGGAAACATGTAATCCTGTAAAACAAGTGCTACACATGGAATGCTCGTTAGCATGTTAGAGTGATAATTAAAATTTCAAAGCATGTATAAAAAAGTAGTATAAGATGCTAAGTACAAAATGAAACAATAGAACATGTATGCGATAAATGTGGATGCCTCCAGCGACTAGTATGGTAAGGGTAGAAGGCTAGCATCCATTCCGTGTGTAAATATCTTGTATCTATGATCACTGTAAAAAAAGGTGTGAATGTGCATGTATGTAATATAATGACATATAAGAAAGCAAGCTAACATGTGTAGGAAAATGATCACGTAAAACACTAGTAAGCAAGAGTAAATGCTACCAAGACAATGCAATATGTTTTGGATGGAGTTAATGGAATACAAGATGGAATGATAGGAGAAACGTGCCCCCCAAGTGTATGGAAGTGTATGTAATGAGGTTCACTTTGTTTTCTCCCTCAACAGTCAAGAATTAACTGTAAATGAGAGTGTTTCATCGGGAAATGGTCGAGTAGTGTTTGTTGTGTCTAGTGTGCTGTGATGAGTGTGTATATGTAATGGTGATGAAATGTGACATGTGGAGAGATGTCTGTGGACCCTATAGTGTAAGTGTATACCACGACTTGGTAGAATATACGAGTGATGATTTATCCCTAAGTGTATATCACTAGAGGATGAGTGTACGAGGATGGGTCATATGGAAAGATGTGCGTGGACCCTATAGCCTAAGTGTATACCATGAATTTTTGAATAGAAGAGTGATGATTTAGCCCTAAGCTTATATCACTACATGATGGAAGAAGAAGGTGATGATGTAGCCTATAGGGTATGTCAATACGATATGGGTGATGAAATCAGATGGAGCGTATATGAGTATATGGTGGATAACAGAAGGTGGTGGTTTAGCATTAAGTGTGGACCATTACATGATGAATAAGAATGAGGTGGTAATTTATCCTAAAGTGTATATGACTAAGTGATGAATAGGATAAATGATGATGTAATATAATGTCAGAGGATATGATAGTAAAATGTGTGATGAGAGGATGTAAGAGGATAATGAGAAATTGTTGAAGAGAGTGGTGATTTTTACTAGGGTGTATACCACTACGTGATGATCAAAGGCATGATAATGTAATGGATTAGTTTGGAATTGAGAAAAGAGAATGTAATAAGATGATATAATAGGAGATGATAGAATTTAATAGGATGATGTAGAATTGATGAAAAGAGTGGTGATTTAACCTAAGGTGTATACCACATGGTATGTGATGATGCGTGTGGGTGACGATATAACCTAGAATTTTTGATCACTAGTCCAATAAATGTGGTATGATGACATGTCACATGTAGGTAAGGTCCATTGGATTGGTAAACCCTCGACAGTCGAGTATGGAATGAGGAACTAGAGTGACTCATAGGGTGATGAGTACAATGCGTAGAAGACAACGTAGTAGAAATGACCAAGGTATGAATATGGGATATAAATGCATGGTGTGGACAATGCAATGTAGGATGTATAATTTATAGAGGATATGTAATGTATATAGAAATGGAATGTGTAATTATGATAAAACTAGACCCATATGTAATGAAATCTAGTGTAGCATGTAGAATGTAGATGATAGATAAATGCGTGATGGGAACTAAGCAATGTAGGAGATGCATGATGTGTAGGCTAGATAATATGCAGATGTAAGTGGAGAAATAATATGTAGTGATGATATGTAGAGCTAGGTCCATGTATAAGGTGACCTAGCATAATTATGGAATGCAAGAAAGAGATGCAAAAATAGACACATGTGAGATGACAACTAGTGTAGCATGTATGAGATAGGTGATGTCGAAATGAATGGTAGATGAGGTATGTATAGGATGTTATAATATGTGTAGCATGTGGGGTTCAGTGTAATGGTAATCCCTCAATAGTCCAATGTGAACTGAAGCACAAGAGTGTGTCATCGAGTAATGAGGGTGCTACGATGCGTGAGATAGAAATGAAAATGGTATAGATAAAGTATCTAGTGTAAGATGATAGAAGTATACGAGGATAGAGGGGGGGATGTAATGTGTTTTTCCCCTCATGTGTGTCATAAAGGAGAGGTCAACCAATGAGGGTTATGGATGGAGGTCCGAATATTGGTGTCTAGGATGATGAAACCTTATGATGATGGTCAAGCAAGGGTGGTATGGGAAATAAATGCTAAGGTGGGGAATGGAGTCGATATGCATGTGATGGGTGCTCATAAGACCAATTGAAATATGTAGTAAAGTGTGTAGGTGATGGAGATTGTGGCACCAACGTGTGGGAGGAGAGGATGATCCACGTGGGATAAAGTGAGGCAGTGATCGATGGGGGGATGTGGTAATAGTCTTAAGAATAGGCCTAGAAAAATGTGTCATATAGGGAATCCAGATGCATCTTAGTAGTAGCAAAGAGGGTTTGAATACGATGAAGAAAATCAGGGTGGGTAAGTAGGTATTCAATGATAGATATATTCATGATGGTGGAATGAAAAATCTCTATAAGGTGGTAGAAAAAGACATCATGTTCACCAATATGATTAACTAAAATTTGGACTAATGTGTAGGAAAGTAGTAATCCTATTTAATCTAATTAGGAGGACTAAAACGTTGCATAAATGAAGTAAATAAAATAGAGTAAATATAAATAGATATGTTAGTTAACTATTCTATGTGAAATGAAACCCTAAATGTGTAAAATAAGGGAGAGAAATCGCTTAGCTGATTTGTAAAAACTTTCGCATGTTATCATAGGTCTGAACACAAAATTTGGAAGTGGAGAAGAATACTCAGGGGCCATGCGAAGGGCAGATATAGGTATTCCTAGCAGTATGAGGTGCATGGAAGTGTACTGGGGTGCCCCGGGGCACCTTGGTCTACAATCTGGGTGCTCTAAACACTATAAATGCGTAAAACCTAAGTTCAGAAGTGTCACAACTTGTTTTGTCTAAAACCCTTCATGTTTGTCAGGTTAGATCTATCAGATGAGCTAGAAAATAATTTACAATGCAAAGATAAGTATCAAACCCTAGAAAAATAAAATATGCATATGAATGGGCTAGACTGACCTCATCCACCAAGCTAGTGGACTTATCACTGAGCACTGCACTACATTTTGGACCCAGATGCAGTTTTGGTGTGTGTGCATGCATGGCATGCCCTAGGTGCTCTCATGCTAGTCAAAATTTGTGAAGTAACGAGAAATAGTAACTATAAAAAATGTAAATAACATGTGTGCATGGAATATAATATAATCCCTCTCCCTAGGAAGTGTGTGTGATGCATATTTCCTAGCCTTGATGCATGACACCATATGGATGCAAGTGATGAAATGGATACAACCTTAGATGGGGTGATAGTAGTGTGTGATTTTGTAACTTAGGACCCTCATTATGGTCTTATAGCTTTATATTTATAAGGATCTCAAGCTTAATTTTGTAATTAATCCTGACAATGCTGACTGAGAAAAATATAAAGATGACCAACAACTAGAAGTGACCTAAAAAGGAGCGAAAGGGGATTTGCATAGACCAGGGTGCCCAGAGTGGGGCTGACGCACCCCAATGTGCCCTAGTATAGGATGTGGCACCTTGATTTAGGGCTAGAATGTTGGGGAAATTGTAAAATGGGTGGATAAATGTTGGAAAATACATGGGAACTACAAAATAAAATATAAAATAAAGATGGCCAAAAGGTGGGATTAATTAGTACTTTGTAAACTTGAGAACCTTCTAAATAGTAGTATAAGGCCAGGCCAAATTATGTGTAAAGTGCATAATTTTGTGTATACATTTACAAATTCTATGGCATGCTATAGTACTCTTAAAGGCTACAAGAGGTCAAAACATGGTATAATGTGATAAAAAATATGCTCTTAAGTCGTAATTTGGAGGTTGTGAAGTGCTTGCATTCAAGAAAGAGGTAAGGAAGATTTTTTTTAGTGCTATATCACCATGGTTGGCATGTTTAGGTGTTTAATATGCTTTTCCCAGGGGGATTTTAGTGGATTTTTGCTTTAAAAGTGGCCAAAAATTAGATTTTGTGAGAGATTTCAAGTTTTTGAGCTTGTTTAAAACCTTTGGTTGATGTTTCCAACCAAGAGGTGACCCTATGAAGCTGAGAAAGGTGAATAATATGTAGGTACAAGTATTCCTATTTCATTAATGTAAAAAGGGGGAGAAGTTCATGAGGTTTTCCATCAATGAAATAGGGGGGATATTTTTGGCATGTTGTGATTTAGACGTTGTCATTGGTGTAAAACACCATTAATGAAAAAGAGGATGATGAATTAGAGTCAGATTATGCTCAGAATGATGGTGACAGGGAGATTCAAGTATTTTATTGGTTGTATGAGTTAATTTAGTGAGAATGTTTTATTCAAGTAAGTCCAATCACGTGACCTAGCTAGCCTAGGTGATGGTGCATGGTGGTATGATATTATTGGTGGCTTGAAAATCATGTTGGTAACATGAATAACATGTTTAGGGAGTATTTAAACACTCATATGTGTTTCAGGGTGCATATATAAGTGGATGACCATGTTTAATGTGCTCATCTTGACCAGATCTAGGTGCTAGGAGGCATGTGAATGAGATGTAGAGCCAACTGAGCTCATGCATACATTTAGGTAGTTGTTTTAGGATGTACCATGTATGTTAGGACCTTTTGGAGAGTTTCTATAGTGAGTTATGATGTTATTTCATTTGACCCTAGCCTAGACAGTGTAAAACCCTAAGGGTCTGCCATGTAAATGAGATTGGATGAGAAGTTGGAGAGAAATTTTATCTATTATGATGATTTAAAATGATGAAAATAGGAATCTTGGAGGTGTGAGAAAAATTTGGAGTCATTATGAAAAGGATTTTGCAAGTTATGTCAGTTTTGGTGAAACAAAGTACAAGAAAGATTGTTTTCTAGCTTGAATTGTACCTTCTGATTCTCACCCTAAATTATGTGATTTTCAAGGGACCTTATGGATTTCATAGATGTTTATAAATTGAGTCTAGAAGCTGTTAAAAAATAATTAGGTCATTTCATCATTAGGTTCTTATGAATAAATATTAAAAAGGTAAACAACTTTTTGTGTTCTTAAAACCCTAGCTCATAAGTGGTAGGAGAGAAAATTCTCAGAAGTGACCAGAATTTATTGCTAAGGTATGGATGATGATTGTATCATGAAGAGAAAACATCTATGTTTCTCTAAAGGTATTGTAGTGGTTGAGGTGATGAGTGGACCCCACTCAAATAGTCCTATTTCTGAAGAAGTTTAGTTTTGGACAAGGTTTTCCATAGGAGTTGCAAATTAAATGGATATTTTTTTTCATATGTGAATTTTTATTAATTTATATGGTGGTTTCTAGTCATGGCAATGCATAAAAATATAAAAGTGTGACATATTTGTGAAGGCTAGTCAAAGGGCAGTTTTGGGGTAGTTTCAGGCAGTTTGCAGAGATGAGATTGGTTGAAGTCCTTCTAATTGGATTTAGGAGTTCCAATATGTTATAGAAATAGGATTAAGATAGATTTAAAATAGTATAATCTTTTTCTTATGATTATGATATTTGATGGGTCATCCAGGCTAGTTTGTGGAGATGAAGGTTTCTTAGTTTTCAAAACAGAACTGATTTTGCTGAAAGATTGAGTTGATTGAAGTATGAGATGGTTGAGTTGATGATTTATACCACATGTAAAGTGAATAGGGATAAAATTTGTTCCTAGTTAATGCCTTTGAAAAAATTTAAAGTGTTAAAAGGGTAAAAACTAGTTGAGTTTGCAAAACTAGTTTCCAATTAGAATGTTTTGATGAAGAGGAAATTTGTTGTAGTTTGAGAATATGGATGTTTCATGATGTCTAAATTGCATGGATGTGTTGTAAAGTTTATTATGTTTCCATATAGTGGTCATATGCCATATTTGAGTTAAAATTGGGTTGTATTGAGGCCCAAAGGGGAATTAGGGTTCCAGAAGTAGATGTTCTATGAAGGATATGAGCTAGTGGGCCAATTTAATGATTTATTTGATTGGTTAAAGTAAATTTTAGACCATTTATGATTATTATATGTTATATTACTCATGTATGGTTAATATGGGTGCTTTACTAATCATGGTTTTATGATTTGTGGTTTTAGCTCATCCTAGTGATGGGGTTTTGAGCATTTTTGGTGCAAGTTGGATGGTTTTGGGAATGACCGACCTATATGGGTCATATGTGAATGTTTTGATGATTCATTTAGGAATTTTTTAAGTTTCATTGGTCTAACCAAAGGAGGGAAATGGACTTGGTTTGAATTTTAATCAAGATGAAGGTATAAGAGTGATGTTTTAGGTGCAATTTGGCACTAGTTAAGTGTGTATGAAAAGTGCGACCTATGTGTGATAGTGTTTTAGGTAAAAAGACATGTATTGAGATATTAAAGAGTGTATTAAAGGTTTAATAATTTTTTTAAAATTATGTGCAAGGGTTTAAAGCATTGAGAAGTGAAGAAAGAGGAAGAAAGAGCGAGTTAGGTTTGAATGAAGGGTTTGAAGGTGAAGATGTGAGCTGAATTAGAGATCTCAAATTAGTTGTGGAAGAAACCAAATTCAGATATCATCATCATTAGTTGGATTAGTTGGTGATTAGATCATATTTAGAGGGTTGCATCCTCTTTTATGGATTGTGTGCTTCACTAAATTAGGGGTGTGTTCCTTGTAGGGTTGGTGCTATACTAAACTAGGGGTTTGTGCTCCTAATGAAGTTGGTGTTTCACTAAATATCTTTGATTTGTGTAATATAAACATATTTTCAGTGTGTTTCCTTACCCTTGAGGGTTTCCCACTTATATCTTGTGTTGTGTGTTGTGCATATTACTTTTTGTTGAATGTTGACATGTTGTTCCCACTTACAAGGGAGATGTGCACCTATTCAAAGAGTTTACATCCCGCTTGCTTGTCAAAAATTAAGAGAATAAACAAACTATGGATCAACTTGAAGAGCATGTGATAACCCTCATTACCTATCTACAATCCTTCATGGAACCTAGTGAATAACACCACTTCCCTCGGAAGAGGCTGTCTCTCCCATCAAAATGTTTTTACCCTCAAGTGATCAAGAGAGCTCAAGGGTACACCATGGAAGGGATATCCAATGACAAATAGGTGGAGAAGATTATGTAAAATGGGAAGGTATTACTACCTGAGTTTATCTCATTATTCAAATTTTACCTCACCATTGTTTCCAAGGTAAAAATGACCAAGTAGGATTTTAAGAAAGAATAGGCCCACTAGGATAGTGTGTTCCCATTGGTGTCCAAGATGAGTTTTCTTGATTCACATCTGTGTTCCCATTGGTGTTCGAGATGAGTTGTTCCCATAGTAAGAAAGAAAATTCCCACTGGGATAGTGTGTTCCCATTGGTGTTTGAGATAAGTTGGCTTGATTCCCATGGGTGTTCAAGATGAGTTGTTCCCATAGTGTGTTCTCATTTGTTTCTGAGATGAGTTATCACAATTTGCCCCACATAAGGAAGTGAAGGGCAAGGAGCTCATTCCAGAAGAAGTTTCCTGCAAAGTTTTCCAAGAGTTGAATATTCATCATCAGAGGCTTCTTCATCTTTAGGATGATCACTCTCTTCTTCCCTCTCTCTATGTTCTAATTCTTCATTGGGAAAGTACTTTTTGATATTTTTGTCTTATTCACTTAAATGACCTTCTAATTTGGCATTGTAAAAAGTTCTCTTTTATTAATAATAAATGGACTTATTTTTATTGCTTTAGGAATATGAAAGGTCACAAGTGATAGGAATGTGAAAAGTCGCGTGGGGGGGGAGGAAGAGACATTTTGTAAAGCTATATATTGGGATGGGTTTTTCATTCCAAGGGGTTAACAGCTATTGCTCTCTTACTACAAGTAAAAAAACTATTTCCTTATCTATGTTTCCTCTACTTCCTATCTTAAACTTTGTGAGCATTGTAATCTTGAATAACAAAGAAGGAACTTTGTATCTTTGAGGAATGAATCAATGGAACTTTATGCCTATGGTTTGTTAATCTTACTAATGCTTGCATGGTTTTTTAATTCTTGTTGGGTATGGAGTTATAAGGTTAATGCTTGTGAAATTTGTAAGTTCCCATGGTCAAAAAATTAACCTTCCCTTACTAAATTCCTTTCTTCCATTTATCTTTTCTCTAGGAAAGTTCCTCCCCTTCTACCAAGTACAAGAAAAATTTCCACATGTTTAGTGGAGTATTCTTGTGTGATCCCCAACCTAATGGCCACCTCATATTTTAAGTTTTTGTGCATTTAATAAATGGGAGCCTCCCCATTCCCAAGAGGAGGACCTAGTTCCAAAGCATTGGTGAAAAAACACTAATTTTCCCTTGTGACAAATTATTTCGCTAACACATATCTAGTTGAAATCACTCATCCTAGTGGAATATCCTAGCAATTACATCATATGATGTCCTAGTTTTTTCTTTTGCTACTATTATTTATAACTAAAATTTGGAACCTAGTGCATATTTTTCTCTAGATCTGGGATCTACACTTGAAATCTAGTGACCACACTTTTGTACTTGTAAATTGTTTCTTCTTGTCTTCAAACCCTTGATCCCTTGTTTTGAGCCAAAACATGATCAGTTTGGATTTGAGTTGAGATGTTGTAGTGAAGACTACATATTAATAATCTAAATATGTGTTAGACCTATGTAGTTATCCCTCCATGTGACTGCATGTGAATGTTCATAAACATTGTGTTTTGAAAGAATCCCTAATAATGTTTTTTAACACTTGGTAATGTTTTTTTTGCTTTAATTTTCACATATGAGAGTAATATAAGGCAACAAATGATGATGTATTTAGAATTGTAACATTTTGTTGTGCTATAAGGAATTCCCCCCCTATATTGAATGATTAGGGCCTCAATTCCTTCTTAAATTGGTACTTGAGTGTAATATTCCCAGATTCCCATAATATATTAACATGCATAACTTCTATAGTTGACTTGTGTGAATGATTTCTTGCTTAAGTGATCCTAAGTTGATTGAGGTAATTTGTTTATTTAAAAATATGAACATTACAAATATAATGGACATAATCCTTGGCTTTGGCCATGTTTTTGGGTTGATTCTAACCTTATTTTAGTGATTTATTTTTGGAATAGGATGGAACCTGAACATACATAAGGAAATTAGATGAGAGTTTTAGGATGTGTTTTACACATAGTGTATTGGTTCTAGAGGCGGTATGATGAAGAATAAGTGGTGACCTTGTGAACTCAAATTGTGAAAATCGAGTGTGATGCCTTTGGATTAAGTCAATAAATTTATAAATGGATTAATGTTGAGATAAAATCCAAATGATTATTACCAAGTGCCTTACGAACAAATTTTATGTAGTACAATTTCAAATATATTTAGAATACAATTTCATCCTCTACAATACCTTTTTAGAATTTAGGAAATAGGAAGTGAAGGAAAACTCTGACATTGTGCTAGTATATGTGAAAAGGCTTAATTATATGAAGAGAACACAACACATAAATTTCAATAGATGGGTGGGAAAAAAGTAAACGTGAATTGACCCAATTTGAGGCTTGCTCACATGTACATTATTTTTAGTGAAATAGTGGTAATGACATGCGAGGAACATCCACGTATATCGTAAGATGCAATTATGATATTTTATGAAGGTCATAAAAATTGGTGAAGCCATGTATGGGGTTAAAGGGGCCTTTAAAAAATGAAAAAATTGTGGAAAGATGACCATTTTTACATAGGGTGAAAATGATCAACCCAGGAAAAATGAAAAATGACAATAATAATGGGAAAACATTGTTTTAAGTTTTGTGGTATTAGGGATTATACTTGATGGAAATAAAAAGGTCATTTTGTAGTTTTTTTAGTGTTTTGAGTTAATGTGTGATATTTTCAAAGGCCCCATATAAAAAAATGAGGATTGAGAAATGAATAGGGTGAAGAGGGAAATCGAGCGAAATAGAAGTAGACAAAGTCAACAAAAATTTGACCAACATATAATAGTCCCAAAATATCATGTAAAATATAAAATGTTGAAAACTATACATAACAAAAGAGAACATGTAAAAATTTGAACAACAGGATGGATACTAAAAAAAAAACCTAATTCAAACCAACAGTTAATAAAAATAACTTAACGTGTCCTATACTAAGATCAAGTGTCTAGAGTTTTTCTTTAAACTTATGAGGTCTTCTTTAGTTTTTAACATCACTTTGTAATGTATTGGCACAATCTTTGGAGATACTTATTACAAGAAATTTTCACACAAAAATGATTATATAAAGTCTAGATTAGACGAACAACAATGTGATTAATATTCATTCCATGTATTGAATATAATATAAATAACATCTTTTCATTTTTATTTCTTCATTAATATAATATCAAATAACATCTTTTCATTTTTATTTCTTCATTACCAATAGCTAAACAACAAATATCAAACTATATGTCATGTACCTATGTCACAATTCAGTGTCTATGATATTAAATAATTGCTCCCATCTCAATCAACTTTTATTTATAATTTTTCACAGTATAAATAATAATACAATAAACAAATGTTTTAAAATAACAAATTATTAAAAAGCTTTATTGAGTTTTAAATTATAGAGAGTATAATCAATTCACATAAAAAGAGGAAGGAATTACATGAGAACGAATGATATGACATTGATATCATATTTATTGTATTTAAGTAATCTATAGAAGCACTCCATGATGACACATTCATACAAAATTATAAGCTTGTTGATACAAAATTATAAGATTTTTGATGTCAAACTCATTTGGTTTATTTATTGACAATAACGTGTTTCTATTATTGCTTGTGATTTATAACAACTTATAGCATTTCTTGAGTGAGTCCAAATTAATGAGGTTATTAGGTTTCACCTATTATTTCATTCCTATGTCAATTAACATTGCCTACATCTTTTGTATACACACATACTAGTTCTTATTCTTCTTCTTCTAGCACACAAACTTTTGAAACCCTTATACATAGTTTACAAGCTAAAATATTAGAAATACAAAAAGGTTCCTCTACTTATTATTGTGTCATGGATTCTATTCAATTTTTTCACATCCAAATTACACCTAAAGTGGCCTTTTATCACTTGCCTATTGGTTGGATCACTCACAAGCTTCCTATCTATGATGGAAAAGAGGATCCTAAAGAGTAACTTTGTGCTTTCTATGTTTCTTGCATGGATTATTCTTACAGTGACACATAAATTACTAAAATATTTCGTAGAAGCCTCAAGGAGTTTGTTTTGCAATGGTTTAATGATCTTCTCATTCATTAAATTCAAGTCTTTACCCATTTGGTTAATCAATTTCTTACACAATTCTTCATTAACATTAGGGACAATGCATCATATCCGCAACTTTCTAAGATGTGAAAATGATCCCACAAACCTATTAGTGGGTATGTTCTACTCTATAAGACTATGCTTACTATGATGAATAATGTTATTGTTGATACTTAACTCCAAGATCTCTTCACTGAAATTATTCTAACCCCTCTACAAGAATCAGTTATCTTTGAAAAGTTTCACTCATTTGATCACTTATATCACACACTAAAAGAGAATGAAACTAAGCTCTTTATCATGAATGAACTCAAATATGTTACCAAAACTTGCAATACATCTAGTTATAAATTTCAAGGTAACCCTCCTTTCAAAGGAAAAAAGGAGTTCTGAAAGTTGGCCCACTCCACAATGGAAGAATAATCCTGTAATACTCTGATCTTTGCATCTAGTTTGCAACTGAATGGTGACATAGGTCTATAAAACATGTACACAAAATAAAATGGTAATGCCATTGCAGTATACATGTCAGAGAGAGAAGATTTTGGGGGCCCAATAACCATCACAAAGGGATCCACAAGAAAAGGTGGACCATGAAACATTTATGAAATAATGAAAGTGACAAATGTCCCAAGGTGGGCACTCCCAATGAGAGAGATGAATGGGTCCTCTAAAATGTGTGATGGATAAATCAGAGCATATTATTGTAATGTCACACAAGTGGGATATGTAAATAGACAACTTAGGTCAGGAAGATACTCATCCAAATGGGGTTTCTCAATGAGAACAATGTTTGAAAAGAATTCATTAACATCACAACATGAAGTAGGAAGAGAAGACTGTTACGAAGAACTACTGAAAGTCCAAGATGAAGCAACACTGCACTCAAAGATAACAACCTATGTATGTGGAGTGAAATCAATTGAGAAATAAATATGCAATGGATCACAAGAGACAATGGTCACATCTATCTCAGAGGAAGGTTATCCAATAGAAAACTGCTACAGAGAGTCAATGGAAACATGAAAATGGACAATAATGAGCTATGTGGAGGAAACAATAGGGAGAGTGTTCTCAATAGAAATATCATGTGGTGAATAGACAACATGGAACTAATTAGTAACAATAGATGCATAAGAACACTCAACACTAAAAGGGATGTGAGAAGGGGGAAAATATATGGAGGCACTAGAGTGGTCTAGGGAAGCGTCACTCTTAGATGGTGAAACAAGGTTACCATTCAATTGTCGGATAATGGTACAGGAAGTGAAAGGGAGATCAGTGTGCTCGAAAAAAATGAAATGTATCCCTATAAATAGTAATATTGAGAAGGCCATAGAAATCATAATTGTGGTTAAACTACTCATATTTCTATAGAGGCTCATTAGGATCAAGAACAAAACCATGGAGGTAGGGCAACAAATTGTGCATAGTGCAATGATTGATAATGCATTCCTTCTAAGATAGAAAGTTCTTAGAATCAAGCATAACAACAGAATGATGAAATTGAAACTCCATAATTTAGATAAACCCCCAAAATTATCCCAAGTGGCACTTTATAACTTAATGCAAAAATTACAAGTCCCCAGTGAGTTTTGCTAGAACCCCCCCAAAATGCAGTACTTTATAAAGTAGCATGTTTACAAAAATAAATGAGTCCATTATGTAGATCATGAGAAAACATGCAATTTTTACCACAATAGTTCTCAAATATGAGCTACTGATCAAAAGTTATAACAAATACAATTTCCCATAAATAATTACTTATTTAATTAAAATTTCACAAACTGATTAAAAAAATATTAGAAATGAGAGGAAAGAGGGACATATGTATACTAATTGGAATTGGGATGGAATTTTTAGTGTAAATCTACAGCACCCCCTAAATCACTTTCAGATTGACAGTTCAGAATTGGGTCATTTAGTGTGATTGCACAACATTGAATTTTCTCCAAGGTGTGGGACCTTGCAAGATGAGAAAATTCTCCAGAGAAAGCTGGTTCTTACTCCTCTGTTTAGGTGTATGCATGTAATTTTGCAGAGGTTTAATGCTAAATCCTACTCTAAATTCCAAGGAGACAGAGATAAAGGATGCAAAAAAAGAAACAAAACTAAGTAAAAATGGTGATACACCAAAGGAGTGATGAACTTTTGTCTTGCAAATAAACACAAATCATAGAGATGTAACACCAAGCATGCACAGATTGCCAAAATGTAATGAAAGACCAGAAAACAATAATAGACACATGAGAGGATTGAAAAATCATTCACAAAACATGCATTACCATTCCCAAATTTGATACAATGCATTACACTAGCAGAAAGGCAAAAAACATGTCACAGGTTCCATGGAAGGTCTGAAAATCCTCAAATTCACGTGCCAAGGGGAAGAGGGGAGTCTGCAAGAACAAAAACATCCAACCCTTTACAAATGAGCCAAAATTGGCTTTTAACGATGAAAAACAAAGTCTAGGAAGGAGAAACATGGGAAAGTTGAAATGAAGGTTCAACCACCGACAAGATTCATCAAAATGGCATGGGTACCCTTAAAAGTTCATTCCCCAAGATTTTTGACCATACTGGAGAAGAATGGAAGCCATACTGCATTAAAAACTGGTGGTTGAATGTCAGTTCTGCTCTTTTTCCCATGCCAAAGGCATTTTTTCATTTTTCTCCCACCATAACTCCTTAGCCAAAAATCAAAATTGAATAGTCCATTGTGTAGAGAATTTCAATATCTTTCCAATGACACCAAAACTAAGAAAAAAATGAGATTTGGTTTGAAATATATGGCCCTCTGAAGATTTAGGGAAAAACTAACAAAATTAGGGCAAAAATGGGTTCGTGGGCTGAAATTTGAATTTTTTTCCCCTTTTTCAATTTTGGGAAAAAATCCCCAAAAAAATCCACCGGCCCAACCTCCACTGCCACATGGCACCACGCTCAGTTGATCTATGGGTTCGAACAGTCATTTTGCCCCTTTTGCAAATTTGGAAAATTTTCCAAAATTACTTTGTGCCTCTGCCACTCTGGGACATGTGTCACCACCTAGTTGCTTGGCGGGAATGTGCTCTACTTTTTACCTTTTAGCCGTTAGCCACTTTGAAAAAATTTCCAAAGTCCTTCCGCTGCTCTGACCCCCACCGCTGATAGGACACGTGGCAGTTTCTCATTGCTCGGCGGGCTTCCGCTCGGATTTTCCCCTTTGACCCCCTTGACCCCAACGCCAAAAAGTTCGAAGTCCTTTAGCCGCTGCTGACCTGACCTGCCACGTGTCACCCTCTTATCTCCTTGTGGGCTTTCAGGCCAAAATTTCCCCTTTGCACCCTTTGACCAAAGCTCAAAAACTCTAACTTGCCAATGCCCACCGCTTTTCCATGACACGTGGCCGTTGCATTGGTTGTGGGCCTTCCTAGGGAAATTTTCCCCATAAAAACTTCGTTGAGCTATAACTTTTAGAATATTTGGAGTTAGGAGGACTTCTTTACCTTTCTAGAAAGGGGAAGAAAAATCCTCTATCTGATGAAGCCATACCTAGAAACTTTTGAGTGCCTTTAAAGTTGAAAAAAAATTACTGAGGCACAAAGAAGGAAAGAAAGAAGGAAAGTTAGCCAAAATAAGCAGGGGGCTTATTTTGGATAACAATTTTGGCGACTCAGAGGGGTCATCTACCTGCTGGATGAAGTGACCAGCTGCCTGAAGCAATCCATTGGGCAATGGAGTCATGAACTTAACTGCTTGTTACTCTCAATCCATTAGAAAATCTCTAGAATGAAGATTGTGAGAGTAGAACATTACTTGATCTGGAACATGGCCTACAAAAGATGCATCCTTGGGCAACAAAACTTGTGCCAAAGCACTTAGGGAAATGTAAATCTAAGCTACAACAAAACAATGTGCATAAGCACTTGGAGGAATGAAAAAATCTAAGCTAATATGTACAAGGTGAGAAGTTTCCCTTCTAGTAGCAATGCTTTAGATGGATTCCATTAACTGGAATCTGGAGTTCTTCACCATCCAATGTAGACAATTGGAAGGCATTGTTGTTCTTGCATTTTGTGACCATGTAGGGGCCACTCCAAATGGCATCAAACTTTGAATGCCTTCCTGGCTTTGCTCGGTCTGCATCCCATTTCAACACTAAATCTCCAACTTGGAAGGTTCTAGCCTTAGCTTTCCTATCAAATCTTCTCTTGATCAAAGCTTGGTCCTTCTCCATTGTTTGGGCTGCATGCTCTCTAATTTCTTGGAGTTCCATCAATTCTGCATATCTAACCTCCATGGGCTCAAACTCCAACAATTCCAATTGCTTCATGAGTTCCAATGTTGGCAACTCAAGTGACATAGGCAAGACTGCCTCTTTCCCATAAACAAGCTCTGAATGGAGAGTTACCTATGGATCTCTTTGGGAGTTATCCTATCAGCCCATAGAGCTGATTTGAGCTTAGTGTGCCAAGTCCTCTAATTTTCATCAAGAGTCCTCTTGATGATCCTTAATAGATTTTTGTTGGTGGACTCAGCTTGGCCATTACCTTGAGGGTAATAATTTGATGAAGTGCTCAGATAGATCCCATTTCTAATAGCCCATTCAATTACCTTTGATCCTATGAATGCCAATGCATTATCTAATATTATAGTGGTAGGTATGCCAAATCTGGTTGTTATCCCCTCATAGAAGTCTAGAATGCTAGATTCATTTGCCTCTTTGAGTGCCACTGCCTCAGTCCATTTGGTGAAGTAGTTTGTTGCTGTTAGAATCCACTTGTTTCCTTGGCTTGAGTTTGGATTAATGACTCCAATGAAGTCCAAACCCCATTACATGAATGGCTGGTCAACTAAGATTGGGTGCAATGGAAGTGCTGCTAATCTCTCTTTGCTTGTGAAGAATGCACAATTCTTGCACCTCTTGATCCATGCATAACAATCACTAAACACCTTGGGCCAATAATAGCCAGCCTTCATGATCTTGAGATCTGTCACTCTTGGAGAAAAATGACCCCCAACTGATCCACCATAGAACTCTTCTAACATTCTCTCAATCTGATTTGTCCCAATGCATCTCAACAACACTCCATTGATATCCTTTTTGAACAAGACACCATCAACAAGTGCATACAGAATAGCCTGCAATCTGAAGTGTCTTCTCTTGGATTTTTTCATCTCTAGAGGGCATAGGCCTATTTTTAAGAAGTGCATTATGTCTTGGGTCTAGCAAGGAGTGAGCACACCACCATTTTCTTCTTGAACATCTCTTTGTTCTTGGTTGTCTTGCAACACCAAAACAACATTCTTCTCTTTGCTTGCTTCAATTGATTGGCTCAAGGCCAATTGCTCACACAATCCCTTTCCTTGGACCAACTTGGTGACTTTGATCTCAATGTCATACTCCATGACACGAGTAATCCACCCTGCACATTTTTCATTTAGATCTTTGTTGAGGAGGAAGTCTTTAACTCCCACATGAGAAACCAGTAGTTGAACCTTGTTGTTTGAAACTAGATGCTTAAATTTCTTCAAGCTCCTAATCACTGCAAGAACATGCTTCTTAATGAAGGAATACCTTATTTCATAGTCCTCCAAACTTTGGCTAAAGAAGGCAATTGGCTGCTCTGCATTTTCTTCGTTATGTTGTACTAAAATTGCAAAAATTGTATCATCACCACCAAATGCATAAAGGATGAAATCTTTGGAGAAATTTGGGTTAATGAGAGTTGGAGCTTGTGAGATAGCTTCTTTGATTGCCTCAAAACTTTCCTTACCTTCAATTGTCCATTTGAATGCCATACTTTTCTTCAACATCATAGTTATTGGCTTGACAAGGGCTGCAAAGTTTGGAACAAACCTTCAAACAAAATTGATTCTTCCCAAGAAACTTTGAAGAGCCTTATTATGCTTTGGCAATGGCAGTGCTCTTATTGCTTCAACCCTCTCTGGATCAATTGCTAATCCCTCTTTGGAAACAATGTGGCCTAGGAGCTTTCCTTCATAAGCTAGAAAAATGCATTTTTTGGGATTCAAGGATACCCCAAATCTTCTACATCTTTGGAACACTTGTCTCAAATGAAAGAGATGGTCTGCTGCACTTTTAGAAAATACAGTAATATCATCTAGGTATATCAGCACTATTTTGTTGATCAATCCCTTGAATGCCATATCCATTTCCCTTTGGAAAGTGGCTCCAGCATTAGACAACCCAAATGGCATTTTTCTATATGCATAAGTTCCCCATTTGGTGGTGAAGGTTGTTTTGAACTGATCATCTTCCTTTACCATGATCTGATTATACCCTGAATAACCATCTAGCAATGAAAACCTCTCAGAGCCAGCAACAACTTGCAAAATCTGCTCCATAGAAGGAAGTGGGTAGTGATCCTTGAGGGATGCTCTATTCAAATCTCTAAAGTCTACACACAACCTAATTTCTCCACTCTTCTTTCTAACTGGAACCAAGTTTGCAACCCATCTTGAATGCTTGATGGGGAATATGATACTTGCCTCTATTAACTTATTCAATTCCTTCTTCATGAGAGGCTCAATGTGTGGATTGACCGGTCTTTGTTTTTGCCTGATGGGCTTAGCACTTGGATCTAGTTCAATTGTGTGTTGAGCTAGCTTGGGATTGAAACCTCTCAAGTCTTCATAGCTCTAAGAAAATACATCCGGGAACTCTTGGAAAAGTTGCATGAACTCGTACCTTTCTTGCTCGGTTGCCACTTTACCAATTTGAAGTGACTTGCCTTCTCCAACTAAGATGGGCTCTGAATCCTCTCCCTTGACTTGGATGTTTGTTTTCTCCTTCCTAAATTGATCATTAGGATTAAAGATAGACTCCAAAGTCACAAGTCCTTTTGGTAGTTTGTTGGTTTTCAGCTGTACCACTTGATCACCATACTGATGTTCTAACTTTTCCTGATTTTTGGCTGAGAACTCAGTTTCTTCTTACAAAAAATTGATGATTTGTTGGTCACTCTCAAACACTTGCCAACTTACATTATTGCCTGGTACTGATGGCCTCACAATCACATGGATGTTTGGCTACATTTTATCTCTTTTGATACTCTCCACAACATCAAAAGTTGCTCCAATTGTTGCAAGCCTATCGGCGGCTTGGTTCTCTTTCCTAGGGATGGAGTTGATGCCAAAGCCCTCAAAATCATCAATGAGGTCCCACACCCTATTCTTATAACTCTTGAGCAGGTCATTCTTGACAGCATGTTGTCCTTTAACTTGATTAACAATCAGCTCACTATCACCAAAGACTTGTAAGTTTTTTATAACTCTTTTCCTTGACCAATGCAACCCATGTATCAAAGCTTCATATTCAGCAGTGTTGTTAGAACATGCAAACTGAAATCTAAAATTTGAATAATACTTAATGCCTTGAGGTGAAACAAGCATAGCTCCTCCTCCTACACCTTGTCTACTTCTTGATCCATCAAAGAACAACTGCCATACCTCATTGTCATCTTTATGGTCTGGCTTGGTGATGCTAGGAAGAGGCTGATTTTCTTCATGCATGTAATAGACTCCTAGTTCAGATTCCTCTATTTCCTTATAGGGATCAAAAGCATGTATCTTGCTTTCCCATTCATCAAAAGTCAAATCTGGAATGCTTCCAACTTTGGTGTCAGCTTCATGTGTGCTTGGATAATCCTCTTGATCAAATGTTGAACAGTTGGCATTGATTGGGCTTGGAGTATGAGGCTCAATGTGAAAGTTTGCAATAGGTTTAGACCTGATTGTGGCCTTGGCTCCATACCTTGTCCTAAACAACATGTGTGACCAATCAGCAGATAAGTAGCCTCCAATTTTAGCTGTGAAATCCCTTGACAAACATATGGCAAAAAGTGGTGGCAAATCTATCACCGACACATCTTGTAAAACAGTGACATTGGGGCATGCATGCAAAGTGAGGCTCAAATATTTAATTACCCCAACTGTGGCTACTATTGTCCCATCTAATTACACCACCCCCTTGGATATGACTTCATATTGGAGGCCCAGCTGATCAGCTATTTGCTTGGGCATCACAGAACTACTTGCCCCAGAATCAATCATACAATTATGTACTAGTTTATCCCCAATGATCAATGAAACATAGAATGGAGGGGGCTTCAAAACTTTACCTTGTTGTCCTCCAAGCTTTCCCTCAGGCTGAGTAGCATTTGTGAGTACCTTCTCTTGCATATGAGCTTGTTGATTTGAGGTTGACCAATTCTTCATGGCAGCTTGTAGTAGATCCCTTTGGCCTGGGATGGATAGTGACTCCCACATAGATATGTTCACATTTGTCTTCTTCATTTGTTCAATGATGCTAAATGGGGTTGAAACATCCTTTGCTGCCCTTTAGTCTACACATTCTTTTCTTGTACATGGGCTACAACAACTGGCATTTGAGCTGGTCTAGAAGGTGGCTTGGGTTGTCCTTGCACATTTGGAACTGCATTTTTCTTGCCAACACCTTGTGGAGTGATGGAAGGTTGTGAATCACTGGGATCTAATGAATTCCCTTCACCAATATTCCTCTTCTTTGACCGTGTGTTAGTTGCTACACTCTGAGAAGTTGTTTGATTCATACCACAAAAATCTTCAGCCTACCAATTCACAAGTGTAGTCTCATTTGGAGTTGTATCTTGTTGAGATGTCCCTTGTTGTTGGTTTGTTTCTTGACTCACTCCACTCTCTACACCAGTTGTTGTCACCATCAAGGCTTGGTTCAAAGCACCATTGAAGCACATAGATTGGTTGTGAGGTTCATTACATGGGAAACACCAATCATACTCTTGAGCTATATTATTTTGCACTGGAACTAAGGCTTTAGAGGTAGATGCAACATTGGGGTTATAGGGCTGAAATGGTCTATTGGCAGGAGGCCTTACTTGATTTTGATTTGCAGTTGGGTTGGGTGGCCTATTAGGCTAATATGGTTGTCTATTAGGCTGAGTTTGAGACTGATAAGAAGGCCTAAAACTTTGGGCTTACTACCTCTTGAGCGTAACCAGCTCATTACCCAAATTTTGTAATTGTTTCATAACTTCTTGAAGCTCATTTGAGGCACTAGAGGATGAAGTAGAAGTTTCATTTGAACTCTGATTTCTAGGAGTGGGAATAGGAGCTAAAGTAGGTGTTTGACTAGTACTTGGGATTTCCAAGTCTGGATATAAGGGCATAGGAGGCCTAGGTGCAAGTTTACCAGCTTGGATCAAACAATTCTCAGCCCTAATGGTGATGCTGTAAGCTACAGGTATAGTTGCACCTCCCATGGATTGGATTAACATAGAAATGTCAGAATTTAAAGCCTTGAGAAAGTATAAGAAAGCACCTTGAGTTGTTGGTCTCACTATCACTGGGATTCTATCCCATGTCCTTTGAAGTCTAAAATTGAAGTATGTTATCTACTCATTAGGAGCTCTCTTGATAGTTGTCAGTTGTTCAATAGAGACAAGTTGTCTCCCTTTTCTCCAAACTGGTTGTGGAGAGCTATGCACAACTGGTTCCAATTTTGGATAGAGCCTGCCTCAAGGCTCCTGAACCATTGCAAGGCTTTCCCTTTGAATGAAGATGCCAGTAATTTGACAGTAATTTGCATCTCAACAATCTCATGGATTGCACAAACATTAGCAATGTCTTTGACATGATCACCAGGAGTGGTCTGATTTTCCCCAGTAAAGTATGGGATATTCTTCAATGCTGCAATTGGAACTGGGTTTTGTGCATTGAGAGAAAGTGGGCTGCTGCTAGTGAAGTTCACATAAGGATTAGGTTTTGCCAGTATGATTGGCCTGAGAACCGTTGTTGATTGGGTGAAAGGTCTACTAGGTGGAGGAGTTGACAGATTTGGTGGAGATGGAGACCTTTGAATCCTTCTTCCCCTTTCTCTTCTTCTTGGGGATAATTGTAGATACTTAGACAATCCCTCTTCTCTGGCCCTTGACCTTGTTTGGATTCTTCTCATGAATCTTTAGACCTAGACTGCTGAAACTAGTTGATTCTATCCTTTTGGAGTCGCCAGATGTGCAAATCAGGGCTCTTTTCAAGCAAGAAACTTACAAAAAATGCACATCAACTTTGTTTGTAATGAAGATGAAGACCTCTAAGGTCCCACCAGGCATGCCAAAACTGTTAGTGTAAATCTACAGCACCCCCTAAATGACCTCCAGATCTGCAGTTCAGAATTGGGTCATTTAGTGTGATTGCACAACATTGAATTTTCTCCAAGGTGTGGGACCTTGCAGATGAGAAAATTCTCCAGAGAAAGCTAGTTCTTACTCCTCTGTTTAGGTGTATGCATGTAATTTTGTAGAGGTTTAATGCTAAATCCTACTCTAAATTCCAAGGAGACAGAGATAAAGGATGCAAAAAAGAAACAAAACTAAGTAAAAATGGTGATACACCAAAGGAGTGATGAACTTCTGTCTTGCAAATAAACACAAATCATAGAGATGTAACACCAAGCATGCACAAATTTCCAAAATGTAATGAAAGACCAGAAAACAATAATAGACACATGAGAGGATTGAAAAATCATTCACAAAACATGCATTACCATTCCCAAATTTGATACAATGCATTACACTGGCAGAAAGGAAAAAAACATGTCACAGGTTCCATGGAAGGTCTGAAACTCCTCAAATTCATGTACTAAGGAGAAGAGGGGAGTCTGCAAGAAAAAAATGTCCAACCCTTTACAGATGAGCCAAATCTAGCTTTTAATGACGAAGCAAACAGAAGGGAAAGCAAAAAACATGGCAAATGATTTTTTATCTCCAACCACCGACAAGATTCATTAAAACAGCAAGGGTACCCTTAAAATTCATTCCCCAAGATGTATTTGACCATGCTGGAGAAGAAATGGAGTGCCATACTTCATCAATTTTGGTGGTTGGGGGTCGGTTCTGCTCTTTTTCCCATGCCAGAGGCATTTTTTCATTTTTCTCCCACAAAACTCTGCCAAAAATAAAAATTGAATAGTCCATTATGTAGAGAATTTCAATAGCTTTCCAATGACACCAAAAATCGAGAAAAACTGAGCTCTGGTTTGAAAGATATGGCCCTCTGAAGATTTAGGGCAAAACTGGCAAAATTAGGGCAAAAATGGGTTCGCGGGCCAAAATTTGAATTTTTTCCCCTTTTTCAATTTTGGGAAAAAATCCCCAAAAAATTCTGCCAGCCCAACCTTTGCTGCCATGTGGCACCATCTCATTGATCCATGGGTTCAAACAGTCATTTTGCCCCTTTTGCGAATTTGGAAAATTTTCCAAAATTACTCCGTGCCTCCGCTGCTCCGGGACACGTGTCACCACCTGGCTGCTTGGTGGGGATGTGCTCTACTTTTTACCTTTTAGCTGTTAGCCACTTTGGAAAAATTTCCAAAGTCCTTCCACCACTCTGACCCTTACCTCTGACAGGACACATGGTGGTTTCTCATTGCTCGGAGGGCTTCCGCTTAGATTTTCCCCTTTGACCCCCTTGACCCCAATACCAAAATTTTTGAAGTCCTTCTGCCGCTTCAACCCCCGCCTGCCACGTGCTGCCCTCTTATCTCCTTTTGGGATTTCGGTCCAAAAATTTCCCTTTACACCTTTTGACCAAAGTTTCAAAAAACTCTAACTTCCCCCAATGCTCTACTGCTTCGCCATGACACATGACATTGTTGCATTGGTTGTGGGCCTTCCTAGGGAAGATTTCCCTAAAAAACTCCGCCAAGCCATAACTTGCAAAATACAAGGAGTTAGGAGGACTTCTTTACCTTTCTGGAAAGGGGAGAAGATCCTCTATTTGATGAAGCAATACCTAGAAAATTTTGAGTGCCTGAAAAGTGAAAAAATTTGACTGAGGCAGAAAGAAGGAAAGAATGAATGAAAGTTAGCCAAAATAAGCAAGGGCTTATTTTGGATAACAGGAATGAAGAACACAATGGCTAAATTTATGATGGTGATTTGGCCTCTTGCCAACCTATGCCTCACCCTTCGTCTTTGACAGGTGAAGATACAAGTTTTAAAAACCACTTAATTCTCTCTTAATGTAATTTTTTACAAATGATTTTATTTTCCAAAAAAGTAAATAATGTAAGGTTTTGAAATAACTTTAGATTCAAAATTGGAGATAATTGCAATAAAATAAAATTCCAGATTAGCTAGGGCACGTTGGAGTTGAAGAAAACATACATGTTATCCATTTTTTCTTCCTCAAGAAAAAATGGACAATAGGATAATACCCTGAGATTGAAAATTCTTCCATGAAGATTTTGGGGTTATTGGGACAATTTCAAGATTTGATAAGTGTTTATGATCATCTTGGACTATTCTTCTCTTTCCCAGGTCCTGGAAGCTTGATTTTCACTAGGAATGAGTAAATTTCCTTTAGAAGGGCACACACTTACCTAACTTAAGAAAAACATGGTTAAAATTGGCATACAAATTTTCAGGCATCTTATCACACTTCTATGACCCACTTTTTCACTAAAAGGTTTACTTTTTTTAAAAGGGTCAATGTAAGACTTCAAAATTTGTCAACATAGATCAAAAAGGGGCATGAGATAAGTTGGATGACATGTACTAATGTGAGTTGCATAGAGTGAGCTCTACACTGAGCTCATTTTAGTTGTTGAATCTACATGTGGTGAGTCAAAAATGGCGTGGTGTTGTGGAATCTGTAGTAAGTCCAACTTAGCCATGGTGTAGATATTGGAAAACTAATAGAGAAATCATTGAGCACGTGTGAGGAAAGGGCAAGCTCAAAAGTGGAATGGCTCAATGAAGCCATGCACAAAGTGAAGCTAGGCGAAGTAAGTGGATTGTAGTGCAAAGGATGGTGAGGATATTTGAGTAATAGCCATAGTGACTCTTGAAGGTAGAGCTTTATTAACATATTGCTTGTATGTCAAATGAGGACAAGCTAATCACAGGTTAGCTCAATTTTGAGCTCGTCGATACAAAAAGGATAATGGATTAGCATTGGATTCATACTTGTAACACATACTTAGAGCGTATGATGAGCTTGGAAGTGAGTTTTGCATGCATGAAGAAGGACTTGATCCAACTTGCTAAATAAGCCGAGTTATGGTCTTAGCTCGGTCATCGTAAGAAACAATTCTAGAAAAAGCTAGTGAGATGAGCTCAAAGTTGAGTGGGTCAAAAGAGAAACTATCTTAGAAAGGCAAGTCATTGTTTTGGAGTTGGGAGATCGAGCTTGACATTGTAGGAATGAACTTGGCACATGGGATACTTGGGATATCAAACTCATTACATATAGCAAAAGGGATGGCTCATCATGGAAGTAGCTCACGTGATTGTGGAGAGAGATGTATGAGAGTTTGGAAATAGACTCGGTGAATCCAGCTGAAAGTGACCATTGGGAAAAAATTTAGAGGATTGAATTACGAGCCCATGAAATGTGTTCGCAGAGTGTACTGCAATAGGTAGCTCTAGCCAGGTCACAAATCTGTCAGATCCATTGGAATCAGGTTCAAATTTGTGGAAAATCTCATTGTAGAGAGCCTACACCTCATATGAGATAACTCAAGAGGCTTGAAGTGCATGATCAATGAGCTTTGTCAAGGCTGAAATACAGATTCATGAGAATTTTGACAAACTAACCAAGTGCATGGAGGAGCTTGTGTAATAAGCTATAGGTAGGTCCGTTGGTTTGAACTCATCTTTGATGGAATCGAGTCATTAGGAGAAAAGCCCATGGGATCAGGCCATGATGCAGTGATTCATTATTTTGAGATGAAATCATAAGTACATCAAGGATTTCTTAGGTGAGTTTGGGGATCATGATCTCAGGATAGCAAGACATAGTCTATAGGTGACGTCTTATATGGATACATTACAGAAGAACGACAAACCCAAGTCTTGATGGATCACAGGTGCTCGATTGTTCGAGTTGAGAGATCTTAAGGGTGAGCTGGTTATTTGTGAAATGAGTCGAGCTATACGAGAAATGAAGTCTTCAGAGTTTAAATCGAGTTGATCGGATTAGGTAAGCCATGGTGAGTGAAATGTCAAGGTCTTAAAGCCTTGAGTAAAAGCTTGGTGATCAAGTTTTGAGTTTACAAGTCCAATGACACATGGAAGCCCCTTGTCACTCAGGAACAATGATCATCATGAGCATTCTAGAGAAATAAATATTTGAAATCAAATTATAAGCTCGAGGGATATAACTCGATTGAAGGAACACACTTCAGAGTTCAAGAAAATATTGCTTTGGAGTTTGGGGAATTTGCAGCTATGAGTTGATAAGGATGAATCTTGAAGAGTAGGAAATGACTCGGTAGAGACTGAGTGAGTTGATCAATGTTAGATCATGGAAGAGTTGGATGGAAAGTTTAGAGCTCACTCAACATGGTGATGGACATGGGATAAATCAGTGCATGGGTGTATAGTGAGGCTGAGCTACTTGGAAAAGATAAGTTTTTAGAGGAATGCATCGAACGATGAGGATTGTAACATTGGAGCTGAGTCGACATAGACTTAGAGCTAGGTCAATGAGTGAATGAAGTGATTTCAGATATGTGTTTTGGAACTCGGTTTCAGAACTCACCTTGGCGAGTTAGAAAAGATTTTCATAAGGGTTTGAAAACCCGAAACTCTAAAATTTTTATATTTTCAGAGTTTCGAGGGTTTAGAGGTTTTGAGGTGTTTTGAGCTCATTGTTTGCGGGGAGTTCAGGTTCTCAAACTTGAAAGGATGAGTTTAGACAAGCTCTAAATTCCAAGTTAGTCACCGAGTCATCAGATGGAGCTCAATTGGGTTCACAAAGATAGAGTGAATCATGGGAAGCCTAAGTCTAATGATGATTTGGGATCATGTTTCATGATGAGTTCATTGTTTGGTGAGATGGAATAATGGTCTGAGACATTGGGTATAATGTGGTAGGCTCGGTCAAAGATTACAACATGGGAATGAAAAAATCATTCAATATCAAATGAGGATTCACAAAGAATGAAAATTGAACGTCGAGTTGATAAAATAAAATTCAAAGGTGACATGCCATGTAGCTCAATCTAATATCAAATGACTCAGTGAAATATTTTGAGTGCCAACCAATGTAGGAAGGATGCGTGTAAATTGGATATACCAAACCAATGCAGAAGCTAGGCACCCAAAGTAGAGAATATTTAATGAAATTAGCTCGACAGAGGTGGGAGAATTGTATAGCTTGATAGTGCAATAATTAAATGCCACCAAAGAATGCAAAAAGAGAGCTCGCAAGCTAGCTCAACAATCTAGCTTGTGAGATATTTTCGAGTTACGCACCTAGACCCCTTAAAAATGTAAATCTCAGTCCCTCCATGAACCATTTTGGATTCTCCGAAGAATATTAAAGTATTTTTTTAATTAAATAAAGAGGAATTTTGAATTTAGGAGAGCATCATGAGCCATTATTAGAGAAATGATATTTAGATGCCAAAACAAGCAATTTTTACTTAGGAAGCCACAACTTCCTCCGCGGTTACCCATTTTTCATAAAATTATAATCGATGGAATCGAGAGAACGAGAACTATGCAATGGAATCATCATAAGATGGATTTTCAGAGGTTCTAGTGTTATGGAATTATAAGATTTCCTCATTCTAAAAATAGTGCCTCAAAAGGTGGAGTTATAATTAATGAGGCAAATATGGCCAACAACAGTTATTAATTATTTGCTACATTTTTGCCTAGATTCTAGGGTTTCTCCTTCTTTCTCTCCTTAGTTTAGTAAATTCTATAAAATGTAAAGAGGTGCTTATTTCAAAAAAGGTTAGACATTTTCCAAGCTTCTCCTCTCTTCACAAGATAAGTTATTGTGAATTTATAGGCTCTCAAGCCTTTCTTCTAAAATTATAATGACAGCCTATGCGTTTCCTTGTTGTAATGATGTACTGTGCAAGTGATTTAAGTAATTAAAATAATTTTTTGTGATCATTTAGATGTCCTTATATAATTTTTCTACTTCTATTTTCCTCTCTCATGTTTGTAGGTGAACTGTGCAATCAAGTTTCCTTTATAAGTTTTTAAGGTTATTGTGCTTCTCTGGGAATGGAGTTTTATATGTAGTTGGGTTTGTAATGGATATTCATTCTTCCCGTGTTCATCTTTCTTCATTGGAAAGATAATTTTTTTTGGCAAAACCCTTTCTTGGTGCATCACCACCTCTAGTTTAGGTTTTATTTCTTGCAAATCTCTCTCCCTAATCCCCTTGAAATGTAAGTATAGGTCTATGTAGCTATTTTTATTACATTAGGAGTAGTGTAGTGCTTAGTTTAGGAAGAGGAAGCTGGCCTTCTCCAGAGGTTCACCTCGAGCCCAAGTCACACAACTTGAGAGGTGATCCCATGTTATCCAATCACACCGAATGTCCCATCTTGAATTTGGCAATTCAGGGGGTGCAGTGATTTGGCGATAACAATACCAAGGGTCATTTTTATCATACCAAGTGGAAAAATAATGCCAAAACTGAATATTTATGCTACCAGTGAAGGGAAAATGCCTCTCTAATGGTCTGTAGAGGTCATAAAATAGTAGAAAACGTCCCCTAAACAACAAAAACGCCCCTCCAGACTACAAAAATGTGTCTCTAAATAGAAAAATGCCTTTCACACAACAAAAAGTCCATCCAAACTACAAAAATATGGCTCAAAATGAAAAAAACGCCTTTCAAATAGAAAAAATGCCCCTCCAGACTGCGAAAATGTGGCTCCAAATGACAAAAATGCCCTTCACACAACAAAAATGTGAATTTTATGGTAAAAACAACAACCCATATCTGAGGGCGCCCTAGCTAATTTTTGAGTGAAAACAAATCATAATCACACTAAAAAATTCCTTTGGAAGATTCTTTATAGCAAGCAATGGTCTAAACAATTTTCTAGAAGCTTTTTGTTGAGTAGAAATTTCTGCCACAACAAAAAAATACAATATTTCTCCTTTACCAACAATAAATTAATGTGATTTTTTATTTTTTATTGCAAATACCTATCTCAATTGAAAAAAAACCATGACAAAGTCAGATCTATTTGCACATGAACTGTTAGTTTCACAAACGAAGTATTCAAAAAATTGCAAATAACTCAGTAATGGAAAACGTATCACTATAATCGCTATTGTATCATATTATAGTATCTGGATCTCTGATGAAAAATGAAAGCACGAGAAATTACAGAAATTGAAATAAATAACAATAAGATGCAATATGATGAAAACTCACAAGGCACAAATTACTCCAAATCAACTCAATGCTCCATGTTCCATATTCCATAGGATATAATGATGCAATTTATGTACATATAGGAGGTGAATGTGTAACCTCCTCCTAGATCAGTGGGGAATAAATCTCACTAATTGATACTAGAAGTAGATTTGACTCCACACAACTAGTACACTAACTCAACCGAACTGGTAAGTTAACTCAACACAACTGCTAAAACTAAAAAAACATATCCCATGAGTGTAGGAAAGATCCAAGTAAATTAAAAAATAAAAGGAAAATAAATATTCTACACTGATCTCAATTTGTATTCCTACATATCTCGGTTCGACTTTGATATTAGGAAGAATAAAAAGACTTTAATATTTCTAGGATTGCATCATGTTCCAAAATTTATGATTATTGGATCAACTGTAGAGATGAATTCAAGGTCAGGAAACAATATTATATGCGAATGATAGTGGATCATATAAGATAATTTAAGTTTTAATGGTTTGTGTATGGAAGAAAAGATGATGGGTCAAAACTTTTTGATCCATAATATCAAGAGGTGCAATCTTCCCCTCTTCCTCCTACTCTATGAAACACCTGAGAGTTAGGTGACATTAAAGAAAGAACCATGACAATAATTCAAAGGTCAAAGGATTGTTTCAAACCAAAGAGGGATTATTTCATTGATTCTAGTGGTATTATATCTCCATCTAGGAAATTTTTTCATACTTCCTCTCTCAAGGCATTTGAGAAAGACACAATATCTACTGATTCAAAGGACTCTTCTAAGAGGAAATTTGTGGAAATAGAGTACATTGAATTTTTTTCCCCTAGGAGGATTCAAAAGAGGGAAAAGATCATTAAAAATCCCATTGAGCCCCTTGAATTAGGAAAAATTGATCCATCATAGTCTTATGTCCATCCCCATAATCCAAGGGTTTCCTCCTTGGAAACTTAATCACCTCATCTTGGGTAGGCTAAAATTCCTTATCAAGCATCTAAAAATTATCCTATGACTGACTTTGTGTCCACACCGACAAAAACCTTCCCATGAGTGCAATAATTTCTTGGAGATAAATCAGGAATGATGTAACAAGCTACATCACCTAACTTTGAGGGCATCTCAAAATAAATCAAGACCAAGCAAACCAAGAAAGCACAAATAACTTCTTATTTCTCCACTAGAGCTTATGTATCTCAATATGTGGAAGTTTCGCAATTGAAATTTATAAAACCCATGGGAGAAATTACACAAGTTGAATATGAGATGACTAGGTTTTTCCTAGGACAAGCTACACACAAGGGAGATGTGTAACTATTCAAAGAGTTTGCAACCCGCTTTCTTTCCACAAATGAAGAAAACAAACAGACTGTGGGAGCTACTGGAAGAGTATGTGAGAACCACCACTACTTATGTACAATCCTTCCTAGAATCCATTTCATTCCTCCTTCCCCAGGTAGAGGCTATCTCTCCCATCAGAAATTTTGATTCTCAAGGGATTAAGAGAGCTCAAGGGTACACCATGCAAGGGAGATCTAATTAAAAATGGGTGGAGAATATTCTTGAAAAGGGAAAGGTAATACTACCCAAGGTTATCTCTTTATTCAAATTTTCCCTTGCTACTATTTATAAGGTGAAAATGACTAAGGATGAGATTGATAAATAAAAGGCCCACTAGGATAGTGTGTTACCATTGGTGTCTGAGACGAGTTTTCTTGATTCTCACTCCTTAGTGAGAAATAATGTATTCACTTCTATCTCATACAATTTATCTCCCATATGGTATGACACATTGATTTCTAGATATAATACGATAAATAATCTTATCTTGGAACTTGAGTATTATGGAAAGTATGTGACTAAAATATTGGAAAAGGTTGACAAAACATGCATAATCTCAGATCACCTCTTCTCAGTGAATAAATATCCTTTCTTTTTCAATGAATATTCTTTAGAGTCCCTTATGGACATTCGAGGTTCAATCCATAATACTATAAAATTCCATCAAGTCTGGTTCAATAAACACAAGACCCTTGGTGGTGACCCTGATACTTGGATCAATTCTTTGGGTTGTGTTTACATTCCACATGAATTATAGGTGGCACTTGCAACAAATCATTTCAATAAGGAAGTGAAAAGTGACAAGTTCATTCCAAGAGCATTTCATTAGGGTTCTCCATGAGCTGGACCTTGATCATCAAAATCTTCTTCATCTTTAAATTGATCGCTCTCTTTTTCTCTCTCTCTTTCCCCCTCTTTATGTTCTAATTCTTCATTGAGAATGCAATTTTTGAAATTTTCATCTTATTCATTTAAGTGAATTTTTAATTTGACATTGTAAAATCTCTTTCTCATTGATAAGAAAGGGGTTTGTTTCTATTTCTATAGGAGTTTGAAAGGTCACAAGTGATAGGGATATGAAAATGCATGTTGGGGGAGATCAAGAGAAATATTGTAAAGATATATATTGGGGTTAATTATCTATTACAAGGGGTTGAGAGATATTGTTATCTCACTACAAGCGAGAATTTATTTCTTCTATTTTCTTATCTATGTTCCTTTACTTCCTACTTTAAAATTTTCAATCATTTTAATATTGAATAACCAAGAAAGAGATTTGTATATTTGAGGAAAAATAAATTCAACTTTGTGTCTTTGATTTGTTAATATTTGTATTGCTTACATGGTTGTTTTCTTGCTATTGGATGTGGACATTTTCTGGTTAATGCTAGTGAAATTTACAAGTTCCTATTCATGACATTAACCCTCTCTCTCTCTCTATATATATATATTATTACCTCACCTTCACCTCTATTTAAGAAAAATTCCTCCCTTGTATCCTATACATGTGATTTTCCAAAAGTGTAGTAGATTATTTGTGTGTGATCCTTGGCCAAATGAACACCACATATTTTACATTTGCCACATTAAATAAATGGAAGCCTCCCCATTCCCAAGAGGATGGACCTATTCCTAGAGAATTGGTGAAAAATCACTAATTTATCCTCATGAAAAATTATTTCACCAACACTACCAGAGTGCATTCTACCTCCTCTCATATTGGATGTTACCAACCTCTATCAAAGGAAGAGATGCGATGATATGGAAATAAATACCTCTTAAGTATCCCTTAATGGCATGATGGAAGTAAATTCTATTGGTGGCACACCAATTGTGGCCATTCATTTGATAATGTCTGTGCCCTTTGATCCTTTTCCTACACCTTTCTCCTCAATACCAACTTTGATCATGAAGCTATCACCTAGGAAAGGTTAGATGAAGCTATTAAGGAACATGAAAAATCCCAACAACGTGATCAACATGAAGTAGTTCATCAAACCAATGCATGTCTCATAACGTTCAATGAACAACTTATTGATCATTATAAATATGAAAAATCCAATATTGATCATGCCAACAAGGTAGCTCTCAACGATGTTGATACCTCATATCCCTCTACTAGTACATCTACAAAAAGTGCAGTTCATATAGATAGTTCTGTATTGAACCCTCTTATCCTTCTTCAGCTTAAGCTAGCTCATACATGATAATTTATCCTTGGTCCTTATGAAAAATGCCACATGAACAAGCCCCCATACACAAATACTCTATCCAGGTAAATACCATCGGCCCCTATGTAGACATCTCTACAGGGATGATCCCATCTATCCCAACTTCTTCTGATTCCTATGCCATAAAACCATATGGTAACAATTCTACCATATATGATAAGTAGAAATGACTATTATAACTCCACTTCTAGAAATTTATATTAGCCCCTTTCCTTCAGAACTTGTTTAAAATGATCCTTCCAAGGTTTAAACCACTGCAAAGCCAAGCCCTCAAGATTGGGATCCTATTGGAAAAATTTCTCGCCTCCCTAGTCAAATCTCATTCTTAGGGATTATTCTTTCCTCACCCCAACATCGTGAGCATATTATGAATGAAATATTCACTATGAAAATTCCTTTTCCAACTTTTCCTACTTGGTTAAGAAGAGATCATCATGTGTCAATGTGAAGAGATATCCATTTCCACTGACCTTACATCTATTTTCCTTCGTGTATTTGATTCCCTCTTGACTCCATAATCCTCAATGAGATTTTATTTCATGTTGAAAACCTCCCCTCTTTATATCACTTTAGATTAGCCACACTATGGTTATGAGATCCATTATAGACAAAGGTTATGACACTTTTCTTACTTTTGTTGACTTTATTAAGATACTTTCTTACTCTATAAACAACCTAAAATCCACTCAAAGCACGTGTTATGGATACAATCATATAAAATTTCCCCCCATGGGTTGCATTTGGATCCCTATCTCTGTGTCCCCTTATATTATTTGGATACAATCATATAAAATTTATGGTGTTTAATTTACCATTGTGTTATAATATCCTCCTTGGATGACCATGGAATCATTGTATACGTGTAATCATGTCATCCATATGCCAATGTGTTAAGTTCACATACTTAGGAGATATATATAAAGCACAAAGTGATAAAAACACTTAGAACTTTGACCTACTTTAGAAACACATGACATTAAAAATTACTATCATCGATGAACTTCTTACTATCCCATTTTGGGAATATCAATGCGTCAACTATATGGTGGATTCTCTCCATAGTGATAGTGGTCATCCCAAGGTTGTGGCCCATACTCTACTCAAGATTCTTAATTATGATGATGATGACAAACTTGGTGAAAATAATATTTAAAGTCACACCTCTCATCTTCCTAATGCCATTATTTCCCATTTACCTCCCACTATGGGTAAAAGCATATAAGTGTGTCCCACTTTATGGCCAAAAATATTTTAAAACTTGATTGGTAAATAAATCTTCAAAAATAATTTTAAAACTTAAAAAAAAGGTAAATTATGAATACCTTGCACCATGGTATATTTAAGTTCTTAAAAATACATGTTTGGTTATTTCATATGTGTTTGGTAATGTTTTGGTTATTGGACATATTTTTCTGAAGGTACAAAAACAAAAAAAGTTGGACACAATTATATTCTTTGACCCCCTTATCACCATAATCACACTAGAAGGATGTCGACTGTTTCCTTAATTCCATCACTCACACTCAATGTTCTCATGTATAATATTTTGTCTAACCTAAGACTATCATAAAATTATGTTCTATTGATGTTACTACACTTAAGTATGATGATATCTATTCTCTAGATGATCCATTGTTTGTAGGTTATGCCCAAGGTAAGAATGTAAAAATCCTTTGTTACCATGACACTCTATGCTCTACCTTTATTCAAAAAATCAATACTATCACTATCTCCACATAATATGCACATCCCACCTTTGATCAAGAGGCAGATGATCACATGGATGATGATGATATTTATTCCAATGTTGACTCTAAAGATGAGATTATGAGATACACTCCCCTAATTAGCGATTTGATGCTTGACCCACAACATGATCCTTTAGTTATCCCTTCTATAACACCTATTATGAAATATCCCTTTCCTTACCCTATCACTTCTCCACACATATCTATACCTCTACCTTATACAACATCTCCACCGGCTCTTCTTGTCATTATGCCACCTAGCCCACTCACTACTAAGAAATACTGCATATAAATGAGGCTCATAGACATGATTTTTTGATATTAAATCCTATAAATGACATGACAAAACTCAATGCAAAAGTTAAGCGAGATTAACACAAGAATTCCTCATATCCCTCTTCTGCTACACCAATATACTATTCTCATCATGATTTTTTTTATCACATACAAATGATACTTGCTAGATTATCTCCTGCAAGTGTTGATCCATAAAACCTTCTCCTCACGCACCTAAGCATCAAGCCCAATCCATTTCTTGACATAATTCTATACCCTTGTTTAGATCTCATCATTATCCCACTCATCCCTCGCTTGTTGATATCCATTATGATATCCTCACACATATATTTGGTAGGATCAATTAATATCACTTTTGTACACAATTATAATGTCAAGGTTTAAATATTAAGGAGGAAAATGCTAATTATAAAACCCTCCAAATGACTTGGGTCATATTTTAAAGAGTGGATCATGACCACCCACCTTGTATATAACAAGGTGATCCTTTAGGGATTGGTTACACACGGTTGTAACATTGTATATGAGCTATATGTACAAGAAGATTTGTAAATCTCATGATAAAATGTGTGAGACAATTCATAATTCCTTATTGAAGGTATAACTACATGTGAAATAGTGGGAGTGATGGGTAAAAGTACATTCTCAATAAAGATAAGTGATTTCTCAATGGTTTTTTTACCGTTCATGGTTTTCCCACTTAAATCTCATGTTCCTGTGTCATTTAGATTTCTGCATTTACTTTCTATTCATGTTCTATAATATATGACATAAATCATCTTAATATATGTTTAATGTAACTACGCTTCATAATCTATAATCTTCAGTAATTATATTGTGGATTTATAAAATTTTAATTATTCAATCCCTTTAATTTCCTAACATGGTATCAGAGCTGGTGGTTATTCTTGTGCAGAGATAGATTTGGATGTTTTTTGATTTACAAGGTGAAGAAAACTTGAAGTTTTTTGGATATGGGAAACCCTAGTTGTTCCACCGTCGACTTCAAATTAATCAGGTGAAAAATTATAATTCCAACCCAAATATTATAAGAATATTAGATGATTTGTTGATTAGATTTTGCTGATACATTTTGTGTGCATAGATATGTGTTTTTGCGACCTTGGTTCCATGTTCTTGGTCTTTCCTGATTTAATCCATCATTTATAACTATTTCAAATATTTCATGATTTTTTATATAGCCATTATATAGTTGTGTGACTTATTTAAATAAGTCCTTTTATTTTGCGGCATGATTTGAATTTTTTAGGATTATCACTTTTCCCAGACGGATTTAAATTTTTTTTTTGGCTTATCCTGCGAGTTTTAGGTCCCTAGTTTGATTTTCCTTGAAAGAGTGACAAAATTGTGACACATGTCCTCACTGACTCGTGGAATTCACACAACGTATTTGATTACAGAGGAGAATACCCAAAATTAATTTTATTTTGGATTATTCTAGGGACTTCATGTCTTCCCTAAACCTTCTCTCAAAATTTTGGCAGAATATTGCTATCTATCCACCTCAGTTGGTAGATCATCACCAATTGGTTTTTTTTATTAGTCTTCAATCTCTATCTTCCACTTTCATTTTTTCCTTTGGTTGGTTCAAGGATCGGGCCTTTTTTATTCTCCATTGTACATTGCGAAGATCTAGCCAATCATAAAGCTCAATGTAGCTTTTCCATGTTAGATTTTAATAGATATTTTTGTCAGTTGAAAAGTACGAGTAATAATGGCATTCCACGCTCTTAACAAATTCATTATTTTTCTAACTTGCTTTTGACCAATGCAAAAATACAATCCAATATAAATAATCCAAGTATATTCACATTTCATGTTGTCAGTAGATTGTGTAGTAGTGGTTAACCAATAAGATTAAACCACCATTTTTTATTTATATCAATACTTTGTCAGAGTTAGTCAGCTACGAACCAATAAAACATTTCCATGTTCTTTCACATATTTGTTTTTCCTTGTCAGAAGTGAGAAAAGTGATCCATTAAGTTAACTACATGTATGTTTAGTTTGACAGTCTATTTTTTCTATTAATTAGTTGCTAGACTTCTTACTACACTATGAAGTGCAATCTAATAGAAAAACACCACGCGTATTTTGTTTTTTGCAGTGTCATATTTTATATCTTTTTCCATGTGTTCCTTTGTTTGATTATCATGTATTTTTTGAACTTGTTCAACCCTATCGCAGACCTAAAGAAGTTATTCACATTTTTTAATTCCACGAGCTTGAGTTCTCTGGGGTGCATCTCTATTTAAGAGTAACATAATTACTCCATGTTTCCTTCCTTGTTGTTTAGATTTTTGTTATGTGTCACTTTGTTTGATCATCACATTTTGTTTTTCTGTTGACTTATCAAACCCTACTGCGGACCTGACAAGTTATTATATTTGTTTAATTCTAGAGACCTTCTATCCACCGGACTCATCAACTTGTGAAGTTTCTGGAACACTGACATGTTCCCTCTTGAGTTGCTTTGATTTGTGACGAATGTATCCTCCTATTTTATTCATGTATTATCTCTTTGTTTTAATATTTTCCAAGTGTCTTCTTTTGATTTGGCCATGTGTTATGTACTGTCTACTACTTCACATACTAGACCCGAAAAGATTTCAATTTTCTTTTATTTTGGGGACCTCATGTCCATTGGGATAATTTGATTGGAAACTTTTCAGAAATATTTTGCGTGTCCTTTTGATTGTTGTGATTTTTTCCATGTGTAGCCTTCTCCTTCGGTCACACGTACTTTAATTTTTAATTAAAAATTGTCTTTTATTTTTGTCATGGTTTTGTAGCTCGAATCGTCTAAGCTCGGTTGACTTGCTCACGAGTTATATTAATTTCTATTGAGATGTGCATTTAATGTGCCAAGTTGAGATAACTTGATCTTGACTCATATTTTCCCTCCCAAAAGGATTTTTCATTTTTTAAAGTTTCATTTAATTTATACCATGGGTTTCAATTTTCCTTTACGGTTGTACCTTGTAAATTATGGACCCGAAATAATTATTTATTTAATTTATTATGGACATTTGGAATCTATTTCCCTTTATTTTTCTTTGGTTCCATGGAATGTAGAAATGTGTCCACTCCGCGATCTTGACAGAGTATTTCCAAGTTGTCTCCCCTTCAAAATCAGTTTGCTGGAAAATTAATTTGTGGTTTAGGTCATGCATTTGTGAGTTTTTTTACAAAAATATTGTTAATGCGACTTAGTCACAAGCACTGTGGCATCTTGTCAAGCTATCCCTGGGAACTCACAGAGTTATCATTAATAATAACTTATTATGAACTTAGTTCAACGATTTTAATAAAATTTGGTGGCTATTGCATTGATTCAAAGTATATGAAATTATTTTCCTTTCATTATGATTTGGATATTAGAAAATGACATTTTTGTTGTTGATTTTAAAGTTGAGTTCAACCTCAAATTTTTTAATAAGTATAAGGTGGTATCTTAGACCACTTGGTAATAACATGGATTATTGTCTATAAGAAATTTTACCATTTCCAGGATTCCATGAAGTGTGATCTCATTGCTCAGACCTTTTTTTTATGGCTCATATTTGAAACCCATGCTATATAACATCCTCACCTTTTATGAATGCAATAAGTATGAATGGATGATGTTATATTTGATTTCGTGGCTAACTCAGAATAATTACAATATAATTTTGTTATAAGATAAATGAGTTAGATGTAACTAGCTAAAGGCATACAAAAAATGGATTATTTGTGTATTAAAACATTTTTCTTCAATTTCTTAGTACTTTATTCAAAAATATAATTGTTGTCCATTTTTGACATGAAAATCTGATCATATATGACACGTTTAGGCTTAAATTTTCAACCTATGAAATATATTGTGCTTACATGACCATTTTTGAAGAAAACTCCACATCAATCCTTGGGAAGTATCCACAGTAAGTGGTTTATGTTATTCAATGAATACTGTGATTATTATGGTATGATTTTATTATCTGTTCAGATCTGTTATCTTTCAATTCTTATCTCATTATTTAAAGGCTTAGAATAAGATATTGAAGAAAAATTTCTTAAATTTCCTAACATGGTTAGTTGCTAAGCATATTGTTATGATAGTTGTTATACAACTAGTGTTTAACTTTTAGAACCGGTTAAAAGTGAAATCATATGATTTATATTATGATTAATATGGATATTATGAATCTAACTATGCTAATTTTGTGCTAGATATACATCCATATTTTTGTTTAAGTGTTTTTGGATACAGGTTCCATCACTTAGAGTGGTAAGAAGTAACTAATAGTTTCTATCTCTTCTACCAAAGTAGAATATAGAAGTTCTATAGAAGAAACAAAGAAATCCATATGGCTCAAAAAACTGTTGGATGAACTCCATATAGGTATCAAAAGAAGCACTAATTTTTTATGTGACAGATAGAGTTGCATTTCTCTTGCATATATTCTAGTTCGACATCAGAAGACAAAGCATAGCAAGATTCATTCAAGAAAAAATCATGAATGGCGATATTGATCTCAAGTTATCTTCGACTTAAGATTAAGTTGAGGATATTTTCACAAAGCTACTATGTGTTGTGAAGGTTTCCAAGTTTTGTGCTTTGTTGAGCCTTTTATATTTTCCATTAAGGGGGAGTGTGCATGACAATTCCACCTCTTAACGACATGAAGATTTTAAAGTGGATACTCCCAAGACTATTTATATGTTGTTTAAGTAAATTGTCATGTATGTGAAGTTTACTTATAATTACCAATGAAGCATTAGTTATGGGAATTCCTTGTGTTATAAAAGGATCCATAACTTGATGTAAGTCTTCATCATTAATCAATTTATCTTGATAATTCGTATATGTTCCTTTGTATTGTAGTTTTTATGGAATCCTTGGAACACTATTTTGAACCGCACAAAAACAATGTCTCATGGATTTTCTAAAATAAGCAATGCATTTACAATTTTTTGTAGCTTGTATAAGCACGTGGGACACTATCTAGTGTACTATGGAGTTAAAAAACCTAAAGGGATTTGATTTAGTGCACCACATAACAAAAAACCCATAGAACAAGTGTTTTTGAATGCTAGCCTAAATCATGAGTTGATTTATAGATTGTAATTCATTTTGTACCCAAAGGTAACTTAGCATAAGGAATAAATGATACCATGTTTTTTCATGTTCACCCACTTAACATTATGGGGGAGTGTTGGGGTTTATAATATTCAGTGGGAAATTGCTTATTATAAAACTTGCCAAATGACCTAGGTCAGATTGAAAAGAGTGGATCATGACCACCCACCTTGTATGTAACAAGGTGATCCTTTAGGGATTGGTTACACATGATTGTAACATTGTATGTGAGCTATATGTGTGAGAAATTTTTTAAGTCTCTTGAGAAAACATGTGAGGTAGTTAATAATTCCTTATTGAAGGTATAATTTCATTTGAAATAGTGGGAGTGTTGGGTAAACATATATTATCAATAAAGATAAGTGATTTCTCAGTGGGTTATTTTACCTTTCATGGTTTTCCCACTTAAATCTCGTGTTCCTGTGTCATTTACATTTCTGCATTTACTTTTTGTTCATGTTCTATAATATGTGATATTTTTCATCTTAATCTATGTTTAATTTAACTACACTTCATAATCTATAATCTTCGGAAATTATATTGTGGATTTATAATTTGTTAATTATTAATCCCCTTTAATTTACTAACATATAAGTCCTTTGAGGTATCAATGTCATCCAAGACAGCCTTAAGTACCTCATGATTCATGCTCGCCAATAAATACTACACGATATATATGACATCATAAATTTTGTTTGCCAATCATTCACACACTGTCATTAAGACACTTTATCTTACTTGACCTATTCCTTTTTGTCTCCCACTTGGGTTTATCCATCACACTTGGGTTTATACGACAAGTTATTATTATCTTGGATACTTTGGTAATTCCTATTTCCCTCTCTTGTGTGTATCCATCCCACTTGCATTTATTTGATCATGGCTTCCTATTTTGGATAATATGGTCACCACATTCCTCTAATATCATGTTTGGGTTTATCTCTCATTTTTTGCTAGCCCTATCAGTGGTCCCCATAACATCCTATTTTATCCACAATATCTACATTACCAATCTAGAAATCCATTTTATCATTACATTTTTCTTAATCATGAATGTTCCTACATGTTTGCATGCATAATAAAATGGAATCATAAAAGTAAACATACATCAACATACATACACACTATATGAACAAAACAATGATATATCATATATCACACACACACACACACACACACACACACACACACACACACACACACACACACACACACACACACACACACACACACACACACACACACACATCATTTTATACATCATCATATATATCAAAAAATCATACAATCAACCATCCCTCAAGCATCACCTCCCTCAGATGGAGGTTAGCTAATTCTTTGAATTGATGGTACTTGTGAGTAAGGAAAACTTACTAGATATTGAAAGATAAATGAAAAAAATAGTAATACCTCTCTTGTAACTTTCTTACAAACCTCAAGAAGATCTATAAAGTACTTGGGATTGTAAAATCTTAAGATGTTTAAATTTTGGGTGATCTTGATCAATTCTCAAAAATATGAATGCAATTATATGATCTTGGATACAAAAAGATGCAGGCGAAAACTTTGGGAGAAGTTAGCTATAATTTGAATAAGCTTCTATGGATGTTCCCAGGGATTCTACAGGGAGATTTTTAGAGGATATGCTTTACCTTTATAGATTGTTGGATGTCATATTCATGTGTTGTCATTGATTTCAAGTGGTAAGTGATGTCCAAGGTGTTTAGGTGTCTTCCAAAGTGGTCAAAGTGTCTTCATGAGATGTCAAGTCACGAGTTCAAGTTTTTAGGCATGATCTAGATGCATGGTCATGAAATAAATTTGTGTGAATGTAATCTCCCAAAGATGTATGAAGGTTACATAAGGTAAATAATGGTAAATGAGAGATGTGTGTGAGGTGCTAATGTGTTTGTAACAGGTGAAGATGGAAACTCTTGAAGAATCAGGTAACTTCAGACTCCATCCTAGTCCCAAGTCAAGTAGGCTGGAATGGAAACATGAGAAATGGATCAAGGAAGAGTAGGGAAAACATGGTTGGAGTAGTATGAGCTGGAACACCATGCATATGAGGACTATTAGGTCAAGAATCAGGCTTATATGGCATGAAGATGGTCATTCTAAATATTTTCAATGAAGAAAAGCCTAGTAGGAAAGTAAGGATGATGAGACAATCTATGATGATGCAAACCAAACATGGCATGAGAAAAATATAGTGGTATATGGATTTACAAGTGACTAATAATGTGAGTTGAGAAATCATATAGGTTTGAATAACACTCTCACTTAGAACTAATGAAATAATGTTGTAAAAAATGAGATGGGTAAGATATTTATAGAGAAAAAATAATAAAATGGTAATTATAATTAATGTAGGGGTGAGTTTTGAAGGTGCGGTAAAAATTTTAGGACATAAGGAGGTGTTTTGTGCAAGTTATGGAAGTTTTACCAAAGCTAGGTTTTTGGAAAAATGCAAACTAAGGACCCTAACTTCTTATCACATGTTCTAAATTGTGAGGGATTGTTAATATAAATAATAGAATAATTTTTTAGGGAATTTGGATAAAAATATAATTCAAAAGTTTTGATATAAATTGGTTAAGTATTACAAGATTTCTAATCATTTTTTTGATCTAATTTGAAACCCTCTAAACCTTCTCTTTAAAGCAATGGACATGAAATTAAATTTTTTGACTCCAAATCAAGTGTGAAATTTTTTAAAACACCTCATGGGTATTGAAGGCTCTTTATATATCAATTTGGTGATATTTTTTTTCCATGTATGACAGTATAGTACAGACTGTACCCTATCTTGCATGTTTTGTGCACACAATCCTAGAATTGGTTTATTTTCATGATGTTCTCCTTAAGTTGGTGACTGAACTTAGTGTTATAAGATTAAAAAATTAAGGATCCCTTCAAAATAATACCTTAGAAATCTTACGCAGTGTTTCATACAGGTATATCTACTCAATCTTACAAACTGAGATTAGTCTCTTGTGACACTTAAGAAAGACTGTGATTTTTCTCTAAGTCATGAAGTTTTCCATATCATTCAATGAAAATGAAGGTCTGAAATGATTGAATGAACCTATGATGAAGCTATTAGTCACTTGTATTGGCATAAAAAGGAGGTATGAAGTGTTGAAAGTCTCAAAATAGTTGACTAGGTTTTGAGTCTAGAAATCCTACCTGAGTAATGTTTAAAGATCATACTATCTCAATCTAATGGGAATGATATCAAAACATAATGGATATGATAAGTTGTGTTTCTATCTTATCCTTCTTGAAAGATGAATTTTAAGTCTTGAGTAACTGATAATGCATGTGTTTCACCCAAAGTCTAAAGTTGTAATCTTGTAAGGTCAAAATAGTGAATATCCTTTCTCTAATGCACGAGTCAAGAAGGAATTGCATTTCCTTACTAATTATTGTTAGTTGAAGATGATCTACAATCCAAAAAATCTCCCTCATAAGCTTGGAAACTATTGAAAACTTGTTGATGATAGTATGTAAATCCCATCAAAGACTGTGACTTGAAACCTCCATGACTGTGAGTTGATGGATGAAAAGGGAAGATGTACAAAAAACTTCATACTTTTTCTTAATGATTTTCAAGCCCTTAGTGTTGATTGAACCTTCTTCTAGACTTGGTATACTTGATTTCATGCTTGAGAAGAGATTTCAATTTCTCTCCATGTTCATGATCAACACTATGTTCCTTTGTTCTTAAATAAGGTATGGAAGGAAAAATGGAGAGAATTGGGAAGGTAAAGGAGTTATAAAATATTTTTCAAAGGCTCTAATAAGGTCCAAATATGTTTGACATGTTGGAAAATGAGTTTTTGAGTTTCCATACAAAGATGACTCATTGGGAGAATAAGAAAATATTTAGAAAAAAGAGTTACAAAATAGTTCTTAGAGGTATGAGTAAAGTTTTGATAGTTATGGCATATTGTCAGGTTTTCCAAAAGGCTCTATTCCTAATCATTTGATTTTAGAGAATCCTTGAAGAAGCTTGCAAAACATGAAGGTATGATTGATATATATTAGATGTAAGAAGACAATTGTTGAGGTAGTTTTTGGAAATTCCTTTTTCATGCACTTGTACATATGGAAGAATGAGTCATTTGAAGAGTCATTGAAGCTGAAAAGTCAAGAGCCATGTTGATAAGCCATGCTTGTTTATATAAGTTTAATGACTTAGAAATAATGAATTTTATTTTTTACATAATGTTCTCTATTATAAATTCATCTAATTCATAACACACATTCCAGTGTATGTCCATCTCATAATAGAAAACCATATGCATATGTAATGACTTGGTGAATCATCGATCTCTCATTTCATGACTTGGTATTTGACTGATCTCTCAGGTTTCAATTTTTCAAGTGTATACCGTGTATAATTTGGTTCTTTTACCCTTCAAGGGTCACACAAGTGTTATGTCTAAGAAGCATATTTGAATATATGTTATAGATATTCATTTGAAATCTTGCAACTTAGATTGGGTGATATAAGACAACACAACTAGTAAATTGTGATACTTTGGCCAAAGTTTTAAACATGTTTATCATGTTTACATTACAAGAAATCATACTCATCGATAGGAATATTTCCTTCTCCACACTCGTACTGTTATCTAGATTGGTCTTCCTTGACTACTGTTAAACAAACCCGAGTCAAAGTTTCACACCAAATAAGGGCATCTTACATGCATTAGTGTGGAAGACTACTTGTGGTGACTAAGGATACTTAGACATAATCAATCAAATTTCATTGATTGGGTGTGTTTAGATACCCTAAGTCAACATGAGTTGACCACTACACTAGTCCATGTGTCTAGTTCTATTCAGAGTAGAACTATGAACCAAATTTCCACTTAAGTTAATTGAGTTAATTGAACTCAATGGGGTGTTGGAACATAGCTAGCTACATCACAGTATCCTTGTAATGAATCCCATCATTATGAGGATACTCTATTACAACCCCCATATTGCAACAACCTACTAGGTTCCTTATACTAAACTAGCATACTTAATAACATTAGATTATTAACCCTTCAAGTTTTTATCTTGATTAATTTATCATTAAACAATGCACCTAAAGGCTCACTAAGCACAATTGATCCAAAGAAGGATCCAAAAGGTACTTTTACACCAATTGAAGGTGTGTAGATAAAATATGTGTTTATGCATATGAATACTTCAATCTTAAACATTATATCCATTTATCAATATATCTAAATTCGATAATAAGTAAGTAAAACCATTAAGTTTTCTTACTATAGTTAACATTGTAAACAATCCTGATTGAAAGCTTATACATTAGACTTAGTTATATCATATTATCTAAATCCATCTTATTAATTCTTTTAAGCTTTCCCATTTCCATCTGTTGTTTACAAATAAGAGCATACATCCAATCATCCTTTCTGATTTAAACTTAAATACTCAACTATATTACATACATAGTTGTGATTTAATGATAAAAGGAAGTATCATTTTTATTTCTTATTAAGGAATTTATTCCTAATAATGAAATCAGAAAACATAAGGTTTAAAATCCTAAAATATTTGTCACATTCATCCCTATAACTACCTTTCTCCCTTTTCCTGAAAGAGAATATAACATTCATAATCATCTTAGTTATATCATTTCCCAAAATGAAATGAACCAGAAGTATATATATAAACATTCCCTTATACAAGCATTAATCTATACCTTAGATTTCATTAAGCTATGTGTGTTAAATTTTAAGTACATTGATAAAATACATGCATACATATTAATAATTTAGGAATATTAAACAAATCTAATTCATATAAGACTTTAGAATAAATCAAAAATTATCAACCACCTTCATGACAATTCACATATCAATAGAGAGAGGTCACTTTACTCTCAACTTAATTAATATTTCATAAGTTCCTAAGAGACATATTTCATCATTAAAAAACTAATTTTAATACATCTTCAGTTTTTCTAACAAATTCATTTCGAGAGAATCTCAATACACAAAACATCTAAATGAAGAAAATTATTTTATTAATAAAACAGATGCAACTTTTTATAAGTCTTTCTCCTTTCACTTTTCGTGAAATCCATCTACAAAATTGTTGGCATGGGTCAGTTCACAAGAACTGAGCATGATAAGCGCTATAACTTTAAAACAATATACTTTTATCTAACTATTTTGTAAAAGGAACCCTTTTATTTATGAAAAGGTTCCAAGTACATAAAAGAAGAACAATTAAATAAACTGCCCAAAAAGCCACAATGTCATAATAGACAAGAAGTCAATAAATCAATTTATTTAACAATTTCTCGAATAATAATCTTAACAATTCATCATGTTCTAATTACATCTATGTCACAGTACATTAGCAATCATTTCAACATGATAACATTCAACTGCAACCAATTAAGAAATGAATTAATTCAAGTCATGATCTATCCATAATGGATTCAATTTAATTCACTAAGCAAAGTTCCACAAGCACAGACAATTCACAATCAATCACACAAAAAATAAATTGATCTAATAACTCAATCATTAAATAAGAGCATAATATTGTTCCTAAAAAAACAATTTCATATCCAAAAACAAAAAGGATTGAAATAAACTCTAAAGATCTGCATGGACAACAACTATCCTAACAACCATGTCAATAAAGTTTCTCTGCTCTAACCAATGGGATACTTAGAAAATAATAATCTCAAATATACCAAATAGAACCATTGAAATAATCTATAAGATAAATTACTACAAGCCTTCACAAGTTAAACACTCACATGATAAAATGTTCCAGAATAATCTGTTGTTACAAAAGCTATTTTTAAAAACATATTTTCTATTCAATACGATAAGGATAAATTCATTGCATCATAATTAATCATCATCAACAATTCTGATGCAAAATTTATACATTCTAACCAAAGGAGAAATGCAAACCAAACATGATTCAAAGAACCAAAAACAATGCACAGAGCACTAGTCTTACTCCAAATGACCAACAACCAAAATTTAAGAAATGAAATCTCCTTAACATTGAACAAAAAAACTCACACCATCCATTAATTCGACTTAGAGAAATCAAACTTGATACAAGCCAGTATTCCACAAAGACATTTAAACTATCCCAAAGATGTGAGAACGATCTCAAAGAGAAATTTCGTAATCAACACCTAAAGAATGCAACAATCATCAATAAAAAAGGACGATTCCAAATCAATAAACTCCCAAACATATAAGATTTGAAACTATTTCCAATACCCAAATTAACACTTCCAGCCTGTAACTCATCACTAATACATAAAACTAAGAAAACGATCCCATCTTGAATGGTCAAGGTCCTCTAAAGAAAAAACAACCAAGTTCCATAAGCTTTAAGCCAACCTATGAAGGGTAAACAGCAATGAAGATCATGTGCCTACAAAAAGAGAAAGATGGAAATGTTACCATCTCCAAGTTTCCCAAACAAGACCATTTAAGAAAGGGTAAATAAAATATGATACAAACTTAAAAAAGTAAAGAGAAAATACCCCATTTTCTCCAATACAACATGCACTTAAAGTGCTCAAAAGTAACCTACGAGAATACCCAGAATGGGTTCTAAACCCAGCCCTCAAAAAATAAAATGAAATCAGAAGATCCAAAACAATCAGTACTGAAACTTAATCCAAAAAGGATTATGAACTAAAATAAAATAAAAACCACTAGTCAAACCATGAAATAGAAGTTTCATTCGACCAAAATAAAAAATAACTAAAACCAAAACGTCAGATCAACATCTGAAATGAAATTTCCATTACAATCATTGTTCCTTTCAGTGAACAAAGTCAAACCATATATCATATTCAAAACCCAGTTTACTAATAAATCCACACATCCGTTTACCAACTTTATTCCAACCCAAACTAAGTAAAACATAATTATTTCACATTACTATTATTACCCAAATAAACCATGTCTACAAGAACTCACAGAATAAAGAAGGAGCAAATAATCACAAGAAAACTTTCTCAGAGGCGTTTTCATAAAGAGAAAATTTATTTTTATGAAAACGTTTAAATAAAAGCAAGACATTTTAAAGAGATAGGGCCTACCATGCTTGGTAGTGCTCCTTCCTTTTCCTTGCATCAATCCTTGAAACCGAGATTCCATAGAAATATTTCCAACAAAAATGCCAAAACAATCCACTGAAACTGTTTCCCAATTATCTTCTTATAGCTTCCATGCTCAAATTTCACCATGATTTCCACCATGCAAGGGAGGAATAATACATGCAACCAATTTGAACAAGAGGTTCAAAAAATGGAAAACAACATGCAGAGCTCAAAGGCTTAAAAATTCCAAATGAAATAATAAAAATAAAACCATTTATTTTTCCTCCAACCTCCTTACTATTCCCCAAGTTTTTCACTCTGGTTGAGGATCATAAATTCAACAAGACTCACAGAGTCCCCTTTTAAAACTCTCACCTAGCCTTATCCTCTATTAGTCATAACTAATAGTTAAAAAATTTCATTCACCAAAAATAGCAATGTTGCCATCTCGAAAACTTTCTACCTTCCCCAAACCTTGGCCAAGTTTGGTGGTACTTCGTTTTAAATGCACATTTAAAAATTTTGATGCCTTTAGAATGGTGCCACCACCATCCAAATTAAATTACCAACAATTCCAACCCCCACTTCCTTAGGTTAGGTCGATGTCCAATAGGTTAGGTCCCCTTAATAATAGGTTAGAAACCTTAGTTTAGGATCTTAGGCATAGTTCCATATAGCTTAGGATTAATTAGTGTTCAAAACTTAGGATAGTCTCCCATTAGGATTTAATCAACAATTAAAATAATCACCTTAGCATAGGTTTAGGATAGGATAATTTTATAACAACACTTAGATTAATTAGGTGTAATTAATTAATCAAATAAATTTACCTTCCACAGTTCATCAAAATGATGAACTAAATCACCATGAAGGATGAAATCCAACAGATGCTACAGGATGCCCCTATGACCCCAATGCAAGCCTAGGTGTAGAAATTAGATATTCTGATTAACTCAGCCAAGATTTTCAACACATCAAAAATCCCAAACATGCCTTGGATCATTGTAATTGTTCCAAGGTGATTAATCCTAGACTTTGCAATCATCAGACTAAAAACAAAGTTTAGTATTGCAAACTAGGAAATGAACAATTTAAACCAAATTTATTTACTTCATCCACATGCAAAATAAATTAAAATTTCATCATAAAAATATATGAATACTTCATTAATGAATTCATAATTTTCATGATATGAAGCATTACTAAATTTTAGAAGATAAAAAATATCATCTACAACAATGTGATTCATGAGTTTTAAAGAGTACACCATCTTCAAAACGAAAATCACCTATCAACATTGTTACGTCATTAACAAGTGATCAAAGATAACAGATAAGGTAAAGGCATTACATACCTCCCATCTAAAAAGTGTCATCCTCCCTGATCGATTTACTTAATTCATGAACATAAACAGAAAAAAATCATAATTATAATTCTTCTTTCCATAAAATTTGCAAACATAAACAGATTTACAGAAAGTTTAAGTTTGTCATAACTTATTACAACATCATAATTGTTGTCCGAGTACTTAAAAATTATAGTACTTTCCCAAAACTGGTAGAAATTAAAGATAGTTTTTCAAAAAAAGTCTTTAATTGTCTCAAAAATAAAAATTAATTATGTTCAAACAAATGAGGAAAAGTAGTTTCATATCCTCTAGGTTTTCCCATGTTGTACTTTCTTCATTAAACTGGTCCCACTGGACCTTGCATTGATTGATTTCATGATTTCGTAAGTGCAACTAGTGAGTTTCCAACACTCATATAGGTTCAACCATGATTATTCCTGGGTCTTGGACCTACAAGGAATCCCAATTTAATACATGTGATATATCTTAAATGTATTTCTTAAGAAAATAAATATGGAAAACATCATGCATTCATGAAAAAGTGGGAGGTAATGCTAAGTGATAAGCTACAGGGCTAATCACTTCAATAATCTTGAAAGGTCCCACAAAATGAGGTGATAATTTGGTTTCCTTGCCAAAGGTAATAGAGCTCTTTTTAGGATTAACACGTAAAAAGAATTTTTCACCAAGTTCATATTTCTTATTGATCCTTTTTAGATATGTGTAACTTTTCTACCTATCAACAACTTCTTTTAATCATTCATGAATTATTTTTACTTGTTCCATTTCAATAAGCATTTCAGGTCCAATTACCTCTCTATCTTCAATGTTATCCCAACTAACTGGAGTTCTGCATTTCCTTCCATATAATGCTTCGAAAGGTTCCATTTTAAAAGAGGAATGATAAGTATTATTGTAAGAAAATTCAACTAAAGGAAGGTATTCTTCCCATTTGTACTGTTAATCCATACAATATATTCTTAACATGTCCTCCAAAACCTGATTTACTCTCTCAGTTTGACCATCTATTTCCAGATGGTACACGGAACTAAAATTTAGTTTTGTTCCTAAGGCTGCATTCAACATTTTCTAGAAATGAGAGGTCATCCTAGGGTCTCTATCAGAGGTACTCCATGTAATGTGAAAATATCATGCACAAATATTTTTGCTAAAACAGGTGAATCATCTTTAAGATTACCAACAATAAAATGTGCTACTTTTGTTAATTTGTCAACCACAACTAAAATAACATCATGCTTGTTTTTAGACATAGGCAGTCCCTGAAAAAAATCCATACTTATTACTTTCCATTTGTATTGTGGTATGCTATGAGGATACAATAAACCAGCTGGGTGCATATGCTCATCTTTAACACGATGACATTCCAGGAAATGGGAAACAAAATCAGTTATGTCCCTCTTCATTCCTTTCCAAAAATATTGTTGTTTTACATCAGCAAGAATTTTTGTAACACCTGACATGTGAATCATCTTAAGATTACCAACAATAAAATTTGTTACTTTTGTTAATTTGTCTACCACAACTAAAATAACATCAGTATACATATGTCCCCCCTACTTATTCATCCACTATTGTGGTATGCTATGAGGATAATATCAGGTGCATATTCTTTTAACACGTTGACTTTCCACAAGTGAAACAAAATCAGTTATGTCTCTCTTCAACAAAAATATTTTTGTTTTACATGAGATTTTTGTAACACTGAGTAAGGTGAATTATGAAATTCCATCATTATATTTTTCCTTAACTCATTTCCCGAAGGTACATACACTCACTTTTCATATCTTAAAATTCCTTCATTATCAAAGTTAAAATCTTTGTATTTTACATCATTAGGATCTATAGCAAGTGTTGTTTTTACTTGCTAAAAATACAAATCAGAATCCATGATACTCTTTACCTCATCCTTAAACTGAGTTCTCAAAGTTATAAGTGCAGAAATATGTTTCCTATGAATTAGTGCATCTTCCATTCTTTTTTCTTTACCTTTAATGTAACTTATGTCAAAATCATATTGTGACAAAAAATCTAACCATCTTCATTGTCTTGCATTAAGATTTGGTTGAGTGAAAATATACTTCATCCCAAGGTGGTCAGTTTTTAACTCAAAAGGTCTTCCCAAGAGATAATGTCTCCATACTTGAAGTGCATGAACTATGAAAGCTAGGTCTAGGTCATGGGGAGCATAATTAAACTCATGTAATTTGAGTTTCCTGCTCTCATATGCTATAACATGATCATCTTGTAACAATATACCTCCTAGTCCCTCACCAGAAGCATCTGTAACTACCGTAAAGCTTCCATTTGGATCTGGTACAGCCAAAATAGGTGCAAAAGTTAGCTTTTATTTTAGAGTTTTAAATGTTGATTCACATTTATCACTCCACAAACTTTTTGTCTTTCTTTTGTAATGAAGTAATCAGGGTAGTGACTTTTGAAAAGTCCTTAACAAATTTTCTATAATAACCAGCAAGCCCCATGAAGCTTCTGACTTCATGTACATTTTTAGGTGCAGGTCATTCAGTTATGGCAACAATCTTTAATGGATCAACTGCTATTCTATATTTTCTTATGACATGTCCTAAATATTGCACTTCTGTTTCATAAAAAGAACATTTGGACAACTTACCATACAATTTTCTCTTTCTCAATATTTCAAGTACAATTTTCAAATGCTCATCAATGCTTTTAGAATATATAAGAATATCATCTAAGAATACAAGTACAAACTTTTCCAAGTATTCTTGAAATATATTATTCATTAGATTCATAAAATTTGCATGTGCATTTGTCAAACCAAAAGGTAAAACTGTGAATTCATAATGTCCATACCTTGTTCTAAAAGTTGTTTTATGAATATCTTCATCCTTAATTCTCAGTTGATGATATCCAAAATGAAGATATATCTTGGAATATACTGATGCACCATGCATCTGATCAAATAGATCATCAATTCTAGGAAGTGGATATTTATTTTTGATTGTTTCTTTGTTTAACATTTTGTAATCAATACAAAGTCTAAGTGTTCCATCCTTATTTTTCAAAAAAATTACCGGTGCTCCCCAAGGTGAGACACTCGGTCTTATCAAACCCTTAGACAATAGTTATTGTAACTATGCCTTAAGTTATACTAGTTCAATTGTAGTCATCCGATAAGGTGCCTTGGAAATAGGTTCAGTTCCAGGTTTGATTTCTATTGTGAAGTCAAATTCTCATTTAGGTGGAAGACCAGGTAGTTCTTCTGGAAACACATCACTGAAATCTCTTAACAATAGATACTTTTCCAAGAAATCATTATCCTTTTATATTTTTTCAAAAATTTTTACTACATACAAAGTGCAAGCCTTTGTTTTTGGCCTTCTTAAGCTGCATAGCTGATAATTTCCTAACTGAAATTTCTCATTTTACCCCTTGAATGTCTGTTGTTTTCTACAGATCATCAAGGCATTTAATGTGTTTTTCAAAACAATCAAATTTTTATTTATGATCAGCAAGCTAGTTAACACCAATTATGACATCATATGACCCCAAAGGAGCAACATAAAGATCTACTTCAGTGGAAAAACTTGGTAATTCTAAGACTTCTCCAAAAAGACATTTACTAACAGTATGGAAAACATTATTACCGTAATGTACAACCCAATATTTTTCCATTATTCCTACTTTTCTTTTTAATTTTGCAGCTAATTTACTAGAAATAAAACATTTTGTAGCTCCAGTATCAAAAAGTATAGTAACAGGTGTACCAAATAATTTACCTGGCACTTCTATGGGCGTAACTTGCTTTTCAACTTGCTTATCAGCTACTGCAACATGTATTTTATGTTGCTAGTTGTTATCATCTTTCTTTAGAGGGCATTGGTTTACATAGTGATCCTTTCCATAGTTGAAACAACCCCCTACAGGTCCTCTTTTTGGTTCAAACTTATTTCCGGTCTTGAAATTATTGTTTTGACCTCCAAAAGGTTTCTGTCCATTATTATTGTTCTTCACAAAATTGTTTCTAATGTTCACAGTAGGTTTATTTGTTGTTTTTTTCTTATTGTTATCAGTCAAAAACTTGTTTTTGGCTCCAAAATTTTTCCATGCCACCTTCTTAGGTGCAAGTGATGAAGAAGAATTGGAAATTTTCTTTCAATTTTCTTCTTTATGAGCAGAAATTGCCTTCAATTTCTATTCTTTCCTTATGGATTTTTCTACAACCCCTTCCATAGTGGTTGGGTTGTGCACATCTACCTCTTCTCCTATGATGGGATTCAATCCCATAATAAACTTTTGTATCCTGAAAATTTTCATCAGTTTGATACTTAGGAATGTACTTAAGAAGTTTGGTAAACCTCTCCCAGTACTCAGTCACTATTAACTTTCCTTGGACTAAATTCTAAAATTCTGTCATTTTCTGATCATAATAAAACTGTGGTAGCCAATGTTGCCTAAAGTAGCTCTTAAATTGATCCCATGTAATGTTGGTTTCATCAAGGTTTAGTTCATCCTTATGGTTGTCCCACCAGGAGGATTCCTCATGGGAAAGTTGGTAAGCTCCCCATACTACTTTTGTTTCTTCCAAGAAGTTCCTTATAGAAAAGTACTTCTCCATTTTCCTGAGCCAATTCTTAGCCCCATCCCCTAGTGTAGTGCCATCAAAATTTGGTGGACTTATCCTCTTTATGTCATTAGTAAGTTTAGTTGTTAATCTTGTATTTTTATTTTCAGGCGGATTAGGTGCATTTACATCATTATTATTATCATTTACAATTATTATTTGTTGCATTCTCATTACCAACGCCAAAATTTCCATCATCTACGTTGTTTCATAGAGGTGTTTGATGGTTATTATCAACATTATCTTCCTCCTCTTCATTACCCATTACTTTTTGTTCAAGTACAGCAAGACGATCTCTTGTGTCCAACAGGGTAGCAAGAATCTCATCAAGTTTTTGTGTGGTAGCTACCTCTCCACCTAGAGGTGGATTATTTATAGTACCTCCCCTTGTTCTAACCATTTTTTGTTAACAAGAAATTATTTTTTTATTAGATATGGACTCAATAGGTCGAAGAGCTGCAACCTTCAGCTCTGATACCAAAATGTAACATCCACTTTTTATAAATTAAAAACAAGGAATTTTTTTGTACATAATCTTCATTGTTTCTAAATTCATATAATTCAGAACACACATTCCATTTCCAGTCCATCTCATAACAGAAAACCATATGCAGTTGTAATGACTCGGTGAATCATCGATCTCTCATTTCATGACTCGGTATTAAACCAATCTCTCATGTTTAACTTGTTCAAGTGTATAATGTGTATACTTTGGTTCTTTTACCCTTCAAGGGTCACACAAGTGTTCTATCTAAGAATCCTATCTGAATATCTATTACCGATATTCATCTAAAATCCTGTAACTTAGACTAGGTGACATAAGACAATGCAACCAGCAAATTTTTATACTTTGGCCAAAGTTTTAAACATGTTTACCATGTTTACATTCCAAGATGACATACTCATCGATAGGAATATGTCCTTCACCACACTCATATTGTTATCTAGATTGGTCTTCCTTGACTACTGTCAACCAAACCTGTTTGAGTTTCACACTAAATAAGGGAAACTTACATGAACTAGTGTGGGAGACTACTCATGGTGACTAAGGATACATAGAAATACTCAATCAATTTTTTTTGATTGGGTGATTTTAGATACCGTAAGTAAACATGATTTGACCAATAAACTAGTCTATGTGTCTATCTCTATTAAGAGTAGAACTATGAACTAAATTTCCACTTATGTTAATCAAGTTAATTGAACTAAGTAGGGTGTTGGAGCATAGTTGGCTATATCACACTATCCTCGTAATGACTCCTGTCATTATGAGGGTACTCTGCTACAGCCCCCATATTGCAACAACCTACTAGGTTCCTTTAACTAAACTAACATACTTAATAACATTAGATTATTAACCCTTCAAGTTGTTATCTTGATTAATTTATCGTTAAACAACACACCTAAAGGATCACTAAGCACAAATGATCCAAAGAAGGATCCAAAAGGTACTTTTACACCAATTGAAGGTGTGTAGATAAAATTTGTGTTCATGCATATGAAAACTTCAATCTTAACCATTATATCCATTTATCAATATATCTGAATTCGTTAATAAGTAATTAAAACCATTAAGTTTTCTTACTATAGTTAATTTTTTAAACCATCTCGAATGTAAGCTTATACATTAGAATTAGTTATATCATATTTACCTAAATCCATCTTATTAATTCTTTTAAGATTTCCCACTTCCATCTGTTGTTTTCTAATAAGAGCATACAACCAATCAACCCTTTTGATTTAAACTTAAATACTCAACTATATAACATACATAGTTATGATTTAATGATAAAAGGAAGTATCCTTTTTCTTTCTTATTAAGGACTATAGTCCTAATAATGAAATCAGAAAACATAAGGTTTAGAATCATAAAATATTGCAACATTCATCCGTATAACTACCTTTCTTCCCTTTTTCCCAAAAGAGAATATAACATTCATAATCATCTTAGTTATATCATTTCCCAAAATGAAATGAACTGGAAGTATATATATAAATAGTCCCTTATACAAGCATTAATCTATACCTTATATTCCATTAAGCTATGCTTGTTAAATTTTAAGTACATCAATAAAATACATGCATGCATATTAATAATTTAGGAATATTAAACAAATCTAAGTCATATAAGACTTTAGAATAAATAAGAAATCATCAACCACCTTCACGAAAATTCACATATCAAAAGAGAGAGGTCACTTTACTCTCAACTTAATTAATATTCCATAAGTTCATAAGAGACATCTTTCATCATTACAAAACTAATTTTAATACATATTCAGTTTTTCCAACAAATTCATTTCAAGAGAATCTTAATACACAAAACATCTGAATGAAGAAAATGATTTTATTAATAAAAAATATAGTTTTTATAAGTCTTTCTCCTTTCACTTTTCATAAAATCCATCTACAAAATTGTTAGCATGGGCCAATTCACAAGAACTAAGCATGATAAGTGCTATAAATTTAAAACAATATACTTTTATCTAGCTGTTTGTAAAAGGAACCCTGTTATTTATGAAAAGGTTCCAAGTACATAAAATAAGAACAATTAAATAAACTACCCAAAAAGCCACAATTTCATAATAGACAAGAAGTCAATAAATCAATTTAAATAACAGTTACCCAAATAAGAATCTTAACAATTATTCATGATGTAATTCCATCTATGTCACAACATTAGCAATAATTTCAACATGATAACAGTCAACTGCAACCAATTAAGAAAATAATTAATTCAAGTCATGATCTATCCATAATGGCTTCAATTTAATTCACCAAGAAAAGTTCCACAAGCACAGGTAGTTCCCAATCAATCACACAAAAAATGAATTGATCTAACAACACAATGATTAAATAAGAGAATAATGTTGTTCCTATAAAATCAATTTCATATCCAAAAATAAAAAGGATTGAAATAAACTATAAAGATCCGCATGGACATCAACTATCCTAACAACCTGTCAAAAAAAATTCTAGCTCTAACCAAGGGGTACTTGGAAAATAATAATCTGAATAATACAAAATAGAACCACTGAATAATCTATAGGAGAAATGCACAAGATTTCAAGGTCAAACAATCACTTGAAACATTGTTCCAAAAAAACTTCTTGTTAACACAACTAAATTCCAAAACATGTTATTCTACCAGCATGATAAGGAGAAATTCGTTACACAGTTTTGCTTAGTCATCAACTTTCAATGCCTGAACGTAAAATGTCTCCCACATAAATACTACAAGAAAATGTGAAAAAAATGATTTAAGAACCAAAAACAACATAAAGCTATGTATTAATTAAAATGACTAAGTGATAAAATTTTAAGAATGAAATCTCCTTCACATGAAAAAATAGAAATCGTACCGTCCATTAATTTTTGAGATAAATAAAAATACAAGCCAGAGATTGCACTCAGACATGATAAAATATCCCAAGATGTGAGAATAGTCTCAAGGAGATGTTTTGTAGGATCAAACACCCAACAAAATGAACAATCATCATCAAGAAAAAAATTATGATTCCATACAATAAACCCGAAAGCCATACAAGATCTAAAACCAAAGTACAATACCCAAACATAACACTTTGTAGCCTACATCTCATCACTAAAACATAAAATTAAGATAATGAACCTAGCTAGAGAATATTATAACCAAAGGTCTTCTCCAGAAATAAACAACCAAGTTCCATAAGCTTAAGCCAACCCGTGAAGGATAAACATAAAATGAAGATAAAACCTAGAAAAGAGATAAGGATGGAAATGTTACCAGTCCATGTTTCTCAAAAAAACACCTAGGAAGGATAAAATAAATATGATACAAAATGAAAAATGGAAGTGAAAAATACCCCATCATTCGCCAATATAGTATGTAATTAAAGTGCTTAAAATTAACCTTCGTATTTACCCAGGAAGAAACACAATGAAAAGAACCAAATATATGAAACCAAATTAAGCCAAAACAAAGGACAATGTAATAAAAAAAACCCAAAACAGGCCTATAGAAACATGATGACCATAAATAAATGAAAACACAACCAAAACGCAAAACCATCTTGAAACAAAAGTTTCATTATAGGCATGGTTTCATTTTGAGAATAAAGTTGACCTATTGAATATTTGAACCAAACCCAGTTTCACTATAACCAAGAGAGCTTCTAGTGTTAAAGATTTTTCCAACAAGATCCCTGTAAAAACATATGAATGCCAAAGGAGAAAAAACGAGGAGACACAAATGTATTTCAAAATGTAGAATCTCTAAGCAAGCTCATACCCACTTTTCTAATAAAGCCACACATCCGTTTACCAACTTTATTCGAACCCAGATTCAGAAAAACACCATTATTTCACATAATTATTATTACCCAAAGAAACCATGTCTGAAATAACTCACAAAAGAAAGAAGGAGAAAATAATCACACAAGAAAACATTCTCAGAGGTGTTTTCATAAAGAGTAGAGTTATTTTTATGAAAATGTTTAAATAAAAGCAAGATATTTTAAAGAGATAGGGCCTATAATGCCTGGTAGTGCCCATTCCTTCTCTTCCTTGCTTCAATCCTTCAAACTGAGCTTCCACAGAAATATTTCCAACAAAAATGCCAAAAAAATCCTCTGAAACTCTTCCCAATTTCTTCTTATAGCTTCCTTGATCAAATTTTTTCATTATTTATGCCATGCAAGGGGAAATCATACATGTAACAAATTCAAATTGGAGATTCAAAAAATGGAAAATAACATACAGATATCAAAGGCTCAAAAAATTCAAATGAAACAATAAAAACAAAACCGATTATTTTTCCTCCAACCTCCTTATTATTCCCTAGGTGGTTTTCGATCTAGTCGAGGATCATAAATGCAATAGGACTAACAAAGTCCCCTCTAAAAACTCCCACCCAACCTTATCCTCTATTAGTCATAACTAACAGTTCAAAATTCATTCGCTGAAAATAACAGTGTTGCCATCTCTGTAAATTTCTACCTTCCTTAAACCTTGGCCAAGTTTGGTGGTACTTAAAATTAAATGGAACATTTAAAACTAGTGATGCATTTGGAATGGTTCCACGACCATCCAAATCAAATTTCCAACAATTCCAACCCCCACTTCCTTAGGTTAGGTTGATTTCCAATGGGTTAGGTCCCATTAATAATAGGTTAGAAACCTGAGTTTAGGATCTTAGGCATAGTTTCATATAGCTTAGGATTAATTAGTGTCCAACTAGGATAGTTCTCCATTATCCTTTTTAGGATTTAATCAATATAATGAATAAATCAACTTAGCGTAAGTTTAGGATAAATAAATAATTAAACACTTAGATTAATTATGTCCTAATTAATTAATCAAAGAATGTTACCTTCCACAGTTCATCAAAATGATGAACAAATCACCTTGAAGGGTGAAATCCAAAATATGCTACAGGACGCTCCCGTGACCCCAGTGCAAGCCTGGGTGATGAAATCAGATATTCTAACTGACTGATCAAGATGTTGAACACATCGAAAAAAATACCAAACATGCCTTGGATCACTTTAATTGATCCAAGGTACTTAATCCTAGACTTTGCAATCATCATACTGAAAAAAAGTTTAGTATTGCAAACTAGGAAATGAACAATTTAAACTGAATTTATTTCCTTCATCCACATGAAGAATACATTAAAAGTTCAGCATAAAAAGTATATGAATACTTCATTAATAAATTCAGAATTTTCATGGTATAACGTTACTCAATTTTGGAATATAAAACATATCATTTACAACAACATGATTTATTAGTTTTAAAGAGTACACCATCTCCAAAATGAAAATCATATATCAAAATTTCTACTTCATTAACAGAAGTGATCAAATATAACAACCATGGTAGAGGTAGTATAATGGTGATGAATGTGATAAAATAAATTTATGACAAAAATCTTAGTTTCTTCTTAGAACTTTGGAAGTGGGTGCTTCCCTGCAAGTAGGTTCTTCCAAACTTGTCAAGTGGGTGTTTGGATTTTAATTGGAGTGGGTGCTTCAAAATTGGATTTGGTGCTTCAAGGTGAGTGGGTGCTCAGAAAATGGTGAAATCATTGTAACCTTATAGGACAATTTGTCCAAGCTAGTTTTATGAATTTAGTGGGTTTTTGTCCCTTGATGGGTTTCCCACCTTAAATCTTATCTTAACATGTGTTCAAGTGTGTTTGTTCCTCTCTCTTTCATGGTTGAATATTTATGCTTATCATGGTTAAGATAGTTAAGTCCGGTTTAATAAATCATTGTATAATTATTTCAAAAGTTTTAAAGAGAACTGCTTCACCCCCCTCTCAGTGCCTAGAATTTATAGCTATTGGTGTCAGAGCTAGTTCTCTTAGTAAAATTTTAATAGTTTAAGCAAATATCCTTAAAGCACATACATGGGTGGTGAAGCTAAAACAATATTGAAAAATAAATATGATATTTCTAAATCCTTGATTAAAGAATTGAAGATGGAAAGCAATCTCATGGAAGCCAATCATCTTCTAGAAATAAATGAGGTGGCATCAATTGTTAGTAATGTGTCAAAATCTATAAGTGTCAAGGAAAAAACATGTTCCAAATATTTATAGACATTGTACATCCGGTTACAACCAAAAATAGAATATTCATAGGTGCAACTAAAAACCCCGTATGAAATAATACAAAAAAAATATTGTTATAACTCTACAACAACAACAAACTCATATAAGAATACTGTGGTTATTAAAATATAACCAAATAACAATAAACATAAATAATCTTTTTACCTAATTAATAATGTAAAATTACAATTTACCCTAACATTCCCCCCCTTAAGTTTTCATTGCCTCAAGGGATGAGGAGAGGAACTCTCTGAACAACTCAAACTTGTCATGTGCAAGTGAATTTTTGAAGATATTTGCTCGTTGTTCAGCAGTTGGGAAAAATTAAAGCTAAAAATTGTGTTTTAAGACATGCTCGCATATGAAATGTAAATGTACCTCAATGTGATTTGTATTTTGTGAAAAACTAGATTGCGAACAAGTTTGAGAACACCTTCATTGTCAACATACAAGGTGGTTAGTTTGTCCTATGGTATTCCAAGTCCTTCAAGTATGTGATTTAGCCATATTTCTTCGTAGACGGCTTCACCTACAACACGATACTTGAATTTTGTAGATTAGCGAGAAACAAAGTGTTGTTTCTTACTTCCCCATGATATTGGTCTAGATCCTACAAATAACAAAAATCCTGAAGTGGATTTTCTGTCATCAATGTTTACTGCATGATCTAAATCCAAATATCCAAACAAGAAGAAATTATCATTGTTCTTGTATTCTAGACCAAGATCCATTGTTCCCTTGAGATATCTCAAGATTCACCTCGCTACCTTCCAATGAAAAACTTTGGGTTCCTACATGAACCTCGATAGATAGCTCACTGAAAAGATGATATCTGGTCTAGTGTAGGTCAGGTAAATGAGACTCCCAATCAACTACCGATAAAGAGTTACATTTACCACAGGATATGGATCTGAACAAGATAATTGCAATCTATTCTGCATAGGTGTAGCAATTGGTGTGTAATCCATCATCCTTAATTTCTCGAGCATTGTCTTAGTATAATTCAACTGAGAAAAAATATGTGATTCTATTTCTTCCATACTTCCAATCCAAGACAATAGTGTATCAGCCTGAGATCTGTCATGTCGAATGAACAGTTAAGATATTTCTTCATTGCATTGATCATCCTCACTGAAATACTAGTGATGACTAGATCGTTGACATAAACAAAAACAATCACAATCTCCCCCCCTTTTATTTTGAGGTAGAGATTGGTATCGTACATATTTATAATAAATCCATGTTATACAAGATGCTCATCAATTTTGATGTACCACACCCTTGGTGCATGTTTAAGGCCATACATAGATTTCCTGAGTCTGCATACCTTTACTTCTTGACTAGGTACAACATATCCATCAGGTTGAGTCATGTATACTTCCTCTTGTAAAAGTACGTTTAGAAAGGCACTTTTTACGTTCATCTGATGGATTTTACAACCAAAATGTGTAGCTAGAGAAAAGATCATCCTGATCATTTTGATCTTAGCTATGGGAATAAATTTCTCCTCATAGTCAATTTCTTCCTTTCATGTGTAACCCTTTGCTACTAGTCTTTCTTTAACTTGTTTATGGTCCCATTTGCTTTGTCCTTTGTTTTGAATATCCATCTACAACTAATGGGTTTCTTCCCTGGTGGAAGATTGACAAGATTCCAAGTGTTGTTTTTCATCACTAATTGATACTCAGCATCCATGGCATCTTTCCAAGGTTTTTATCGTAGGGATTCCTAGACTATAGAGGGCTCATCAGATTCAATAATTCTACCCATTAAAGAAAATTTTACTTCTTCTCGTGCTTTATTGTGAGTCCTTCGTCTAGTGGTGGATGTATCCAAAGGACTACCCATTTTTGCATCTCGTAACATGTTTGTATACCACTTGAGCATACACTAAACTACTCCCTGGTTCTATCTGATCTTCACCATCATCCCCATCATCACTGTTATCATCTGCGAGAACATTAGCTCTTGCTTTTACAACATGTGAAAAATCTACATCAGGTGAGTCTGGAGGAAGATTCTCTACTTCCTTCTCAAAAAATCAACATCTCTTCTGGTGTAGAATTTCTTGGTCTTTGTATCCATTAATCTATACCCAAGAGTCTCTTCACTATAGCCAATGAAGATGCATTTTTGTGATTTCATATCCAACTTCTTTCTATTCTTCTTGGGTATTTGCATACTTTCTTTACACCCAAATACTCTGAGGTGTGAAACAGATGGTTTCCACTTCGATCATGCTTCATATGGTGTTACTCCATCAAGAGAAACTGTGGGTACTCTATTCAATAAATATATACTTGTCTTTACTACTTCTTCCTAGAATGTCCTCGCTTGTCTAGAGTTATCGATCATGCAATGCACCATTTCCATGATAGTACAATTTATTCTCTCAATAACACCATTCTGATGTGGTGTGTGTGGAGGAGGCATTTTTCGATGAATTCCATAAGCTTATAGGTAGGATTTGAACTCATCACTGGTGAATTCCCCTCCTTGATCTAAGCAGAGAGTTTTGATGTGATAAATAATTTTGTTCTCAACAACCTCTTTAAACTTCTTGAATTTTTCAAAAGCTTCACTTTTCTTGCAAAGACAAAAAAATCCACATTTTTCTCAAATAATCATCAACACAAAGCATGAAGTTCTAAAATATAGAATGACTTGGTTGCATCAGACCAAAAATATTGGTATGAACTAAATCAAGCTTACGATGATCTTGATAATTACTCTTCTAGAATGAAGATCTGTGTTATTTTCCTGCTAGGTAGTGAGGACACTTATCTATATCCTTCTGGAGATATGGAAATCCTTTTACCATATTGTACCAATGAAGTGTTTCGAGATACTTGATACTGATGTGACCAAGTCTCTTATGCCAAAACTATGCAGAGGTATAATTCTTAGCAACAAGTGCCTGATCATCTATGTGGACAAAATAAATCTGGAACATGCGTCCCACATTAGAGGCTTTTGTAACTATTTTCAAGCCTCGTGATTTGTCTTGAATCAAAAATATTTTCTTACCAGAATGACTATCAAATTCAATTTTCAAATTGTGATCTAGGAGTTGAATGACTGACAGTAGATTTTTTGTCAACCTAGGGACATATAGTACATATGATAATCTACAATTGTGTGAACCAAGGGCTAGAGAAATGTTCCCAATCCCCTGAATTGTGTATGAAGAATCATCACCTAAAAAAACATGGTTTTTCAAAGGTGTGTCCCTCATTGAAGTAAATTAGTCTTTGTGGCCTATCATAGTTTGAGTGGTTACCGAATTAGTATATCCGACATCACTAGATGACATGGAGGGTTTTCTTGATCGAGAAGTGTATAAGAAGTCTTCATTATCCGAATGTTCTTCTTTCTCAATTATATTTCCTTACTGATGGGGTTTTCTTCTCCAGTTCCCCTTATTATTCCCTTGATTATAGTTAGAATGTCCCTTATAATATTGTTGATTTCAAGGTCTAGAGTTACTTGATGAACCTTTATTATAGGTATTGAACCAACAATATTTTAACTCATGTCCTCTTTTGTAGATAACAATATTTCTTATTTTGTTACTTTCCCCCTTGCTGATGTTGATTCTGATGTTGGGAATTTTAATAGGAATTAGGTTTTACTTTTCCTTTTTCTTTCCATTTCTGATGAGAAGATAATTCCTGCTCCTCATTGCAGTATATTCACTAACTTTTCGAAACTGACTATCTGATCTGAAAAGTTGAGTGTTGTCAAAAAAATGCGGCATGAAATAGGGAGTGATCTTAGAACAACGGGAACGAGAGCTGTATAGTGACCTCCTCTCCTAGGGCTAGAAGTGAAGCCCTTACTTTTACAACTCTTCTTATGAAAGATTTTATTTTCTCATTTTTTTAAAACTTTAGTGTGTGTAACTGATTCTATGAATTTAGTATTACATTCTTGTTCTTGGTCTCGTACACTATGCTCAACTTATCCCATGCTTCATTGGTTTATTTGGCATCATGAATGTGGGGTTGCACATCATTGGACACTGAAAAAAATATTATCAGCTTGTCCTTCTGATCGGATCTATGAAACTGTTTATGTTGTGTTGTATCATTTGTTGATCTGGTGATAGTACCATTCACAAAAGCCAAAATCTCTTCAAACTCGAGTTGTGTCTTGATTTTTCTCTTCCATGCCACATAGTTATTTCCTTTTAGAAGTTGAGAATATGGAAGAAAGAACTTGGGGGAATTAGTGCCCATTTTACAGAATCAACTGACAAAGGGTAGGGCCCTTATCACTCCAGGTATACGGTCTCCCAATATATATACCGTAAGTCTGATATACCAAAACTTTAAATATATGAGCCCTTCTGATATACCCATTGGTACGTGGAAGAAGCTCACCCTTTATATATACTTGGTAGTACATAAAACAGGCATTAACGTATGTGAAAGAATCTAATACGTGGTACCAAGAGAATACTGAAAGGGGTCTGTGCATATTATTGACACCAGATCAAAGAAATATACTCATACATGTGTGTAACCTCACTATATAATTGGATAATTTCTCAGTCCAGATTTAAGTAAAAAAAATATTTACAGATGGATGAGAGGGATCAAAGTGTGTACACCCTGTCCTTATAACTCCCTATCGATTTAAAGGGTCAATGCCTAAATGATGTTGTTACAACTATATTAGGTGTTAAGTGTAGTAGTAGTCATGACGAATTTACTCGTAAGAGCTTCCCAGAGGTACTATTTATGCTGAATGATTAAAATGAGATCCAAAGATCTCATGAGTGATACATGTCCAACTTTTTATTGTTTTTTATTACGAAAATCTGCCAGTTTTAAACTAGTTACAGTTTTTTGTGGTTGAATATGACAACCTGTAAGTTAGTACAATACATTGAAATATGTAATTACATTCAAAATTATAAAAAAATTGAATGGCAGGATTTTTTTTTTTGTTTTTTGGGGCCTTGGTGGCCTCAGGAGCTCAGGACGAATTTCTGAGAAAAAAAATGCAAAAAAATGGCTCAAAATGCAATTTTCAGTCACCCCTCCTTTGGAAAATGTTGACCAGAATAAAAAAATATGCAATTTGGGAGAATTTTTTTTGCCCTAAAATAGGGTTTTCTCTACTAAAAATTGTGCCTTATTTAGTTATCTCTAAGGGCTTTAGTTGCGATTTAAGGTGCTAAGTGGGGATTTTATGCTAAATCTTCCACTAAATCCAATGTTGATAAAATGGCCACTAAATCTAATGTTGATCAAATAGTTTACTTTGAGTGGGGATCAAACCAAAAACCTCACACTCCTAGCGCCTTTCCACTAACCACTTCGGTGCTATAAGCACTTAGAATATTAATTGAAGAAAACTATATTTAAAGACTTCAAACAAAGGACTAACCTTTGAAACCAGACATGACAATGTCTTGATGATCCATGTGGCGCCGGTGGGAGGAGGTGGATTAGGGCATGTGAAAACTGGATCTGACTTCTTTATTCCTTCGTTATCTCCTTTTCTTTTGCTTTGTTTTTGATTTATCCTCTACTTTTTGTATTGGAATGCACATCCACTATTTTGTGCTAGTTTTTTCCTCAATAAAAATCTCAACTTGTTGGTGAGAGCTAGACCACAGGGCTCAGCCATTATTGGTTTCTTTGATGAACCTAGATTGGTCGCTTTGAATCTCCTTTGCAAAAAATTATACGCCGCCTCCTTTGATATTGATTTATTCCTATGGATTTAATGATGGGAACTCGACTTGAGTTTGAAAAACTTCACCCAAAACAATATGCCAATTTAACCCAGCTCGTCCACAACGAAGTGACTCCGATTCAACCCAATTCCACATTGAGTGTGGGCTTAACATGTTAAAATGTAACTCTCCAAATGTATAAAGTGTAATCAGTTTGGTGAAGAGCTCTTCAAATCACCTGTAATGTATTTCAACTCGGTCTCCTATACAAAATAGGGACCTCGACTCAGCTCGGTGGTGAGTTCAATGGATGGCTCGATCCTCCAAAAATGGCACAGGATCATTCAAATTTGACAGTGAAACCCCTATTGGGGAATAAAAATGTTTTTTTTAAAATTCCTGAATATGTATTGGCTCTAGGAATCAAATTTTCTTGGTGCAAGAGGCATTACGGCCAAAAAAAACTTTTCTTTTCTTTTACCTAGGGAGTTGACAGGAGGTTGTGGGGATGTAGGGTTGTTCTGAGAAGCTGTTGGAGGCAACACAAAATCTACTAGAGAGAATATTCTTCTCCAAAAAAAATTTCTTCCTCCTGTAACCTCTCTCGAACCTTCTCTACTCATATGTCCAGATCAACTAGCTCTGGTACCAAATGAAATTATAAAATATGGGCGAAAGCCTGATACTTTTATTAATGTTCAATCAAATCAGAATTACAATGGAAGGCTATACTATTTATAGACATTACACATCCGGTTACAACTAGAAAGAGAAGTTGCACAGGTGTAACTAAACACCCTGTATGAAATAATACATAAAATATATTGTTATAACTGTACAACAAAAATAAACTCATATGAGAATAATGTGGTTATTATAACATAACCAACTAACAATAAATAAAAATAACCTATTTTCCTAATTAATAATGAAAAATTAATATTTAACCTAACAATTTCAAGAAATAAAAGACATCCTAATGACACACCAGGTCACATTTTTAAAGTTGAAGTAACTCAGTGTGAATTGGAGCATGAATCTAGTCATGAGCCATGTTAAGCAACTATCAAATACAAGGTTGAAGAAGGTGATAAAATAAGTGTAGAATTGAATATTCTAAGGGAGGAACTAGAACAAGAAAGACACAAGGAATTGAAGGGTGAGTCAATTCATACATCATGTCAAGGAAATTCTAAGACCAAGATTCATCTTGTATGTTTTAAGTGGAAAAAATATGTCACTTTGTAAGACACTATAATAAGAGTAATATCATCTACAAGAAAAAGGATGAAGTTAATCTCACTCCTATAGAGACAACCAAGGAAGAATCGTAACTAGTAAATGAAGATCCAAGTTCAATTAAGATGACAAATTACATCGACAATGCTGAGAAGGAGGAAGTTGGATTAGTCAAGACCAATCAGCCATCAAGCCTTATGAGAGGTATGTTTTCTCTAGTAAATGATAATCCCATGTATGAAGAGAACCATATGTGCTTAATAAGAAAAACTCAGGAGATCATCATTCCAAGACAACCATTTAAAGGAATCACAAAAAATTTGTAAGAGAGAAAGGAAGGTGGAGTCATTGGACTCCTTTGAGAACTTCATGATGTTCTAGTGATTTCAAGAGCATGAAATGCCTTCTCTAGGATTCTAGAATAAAGATGTCTTTTGAAGGAATAAAAGTGATATTTTGAAAGCATATTATCATCTTGTAACTACCAAACCCCAAGAAAATTCCTCTCCATGATGTTGAGTGAACATTCACAAGGTATGCTTATCTAGTCTTTTGCTCCTCTCCTAGAGATTACTATAGTCAACATTAAAGTGTTTAAAATCTATATTTTGAGTATTCATGTGAAGAAAGTGTGTACATTAGGCACAACGTATGATTCAAGAATAAATATTGTTGTGAAATATCCTTGAGAGCATGTGTGGGCATAGTATTAGGTCTGTCCTAAAACAAACCTCCATTTCTTGGCCAAGTTCTCATCTTACAAGGTAAGTGTTTTGATCCTCAGTGTGAATCTCAATTGTGATAAAGTATGTGATTTTCAATGACATAATGTAAAATATGTCTCATTCCTTGTCCAAATCTCTAAACTTTGAAAGGAACAAACTAGCTCTTCAAAATACAAGTTACACTATGATGTACAATCAATAGGTCATAGTCACAGGTTATAAGGTATTCCAATACAGTAAGATAGTTGTTGAATGATTTCAATTTCTCTATTTCCATCATAAATTTGTGGATGAAGTAAATTTTAGAAAATATTCAAGGTTATCATAGGGTTTTATTGAGTCTAATTATGCATCCAAGAAAAACATAGTGTTATTATAGCCTTCAAGATGAATGATCCATCAGGTTGTACATAACAGTCCCTAGTAGCCATTAATTCCTTAAATAATAAATTCACCCTATGATGACTATTAGGCTCCTGTCATGAGTATCAATCCCATGAATTTTCTCTAAATCCTATCAAAGTATGTCAAGTGTGCCATAGCTTTCAAGAGTTCAATAAATGTGTATTAGTCTCTCATAAGGTCTATTTGCAAGAGTGGTTTGTGTACTGTACATGGAGGTCATGATAGAACGTTCAATTGAAAATTAGTGTTCTCATGTCATTGAATAATCCCTCAAGCCCGTGTCATCAAGATGCATTCAAAATATCATATAACATTGTATGACAGTCATCTAAAGCTTAGAGAAAGGGGTCATGAGTCATGTATAGGTCATGTGGTATGAGTACGAGTATTTGAAGGCTATCTCTATAAAAAGACACTGAATGCACTCATGATTATACGGTATGTGTTGGTAGAGGCTTGTAAAATAATCTAAGAAGACTAAAAAAGGTGTAAGAGGTGGAAATTTACTTAAGATCAAGTTAGAAAAAACATTTAAAAGATTAGTGATCAATGATGAAAGTCTATCCTAGGAATTCAGGGTGATCCTCAAGCCATCATAATCTTCCTTGGTTGATGAAGAAGAAAGTTATAGAGAGATGAGTGGACATTTGAAGGGTTTTCATTAGTTTTATGTAATGGAAAAAGAGGCATGTGTAGTTTAATCCATCAAGATGACATTATAATAAGAGAACAAGTGTGAATCAAGATTCCTAGGTGAACAAGAAAGAACAATACATTTGTGTGTTATTTCTTAGATCATGGAGTCCATATTGACTTATTGGTAAGATATTCATAAGGATAAGGTCATAAGAGACCCCATGAACAATTTCTAGAGCTTGAAATGAAGTCATCTTCAAATTTAAGGTGATTTGTCTTCTCCCGAGATTGCTTAGAAACCCTCTTCGGGTTTGATATTTGGAGGCATAAATGATGGATCTAGTTGATGAAACTTCATACAAATCATATTTGACAAACACTTTCACATATTTTTATGGCTATATAATTCAAAGTCCTCACACATGTGAGTAGTAGTAGTCAGTTTGTGAGTGACAAGGTACAATTATGAAGAGACATAATTTAGAGCCTTGATTTGAGAATTCAGAGCATACTTGACAAAGGAAGCTGTAATGAAACATTGTACACATAATTTAATCCCTAACGGTTACTCTAAAATGATCCTATTTTGTTTGAAAATATCCTAGGTCAAAAGCTATATTTGATAAACCCTCAAGGAAGGGCTAATAGAAAGCTTGGTGGATAAAGAAGAATAAGGAAGAAATGAAGATTCATTTTAAGTCATGAGATAAAATACCTTGCTTGTATCATAAGGAGGACAAGAGAAGGCCTGACATAGTCTCACATTTTCCTGAGAATGCACAGTTTGCTCCCAACGTGAATCATGGGTTGTTATAGAGCCTGAGAAAGGGGTTATGGAAGATTAAGAGAGGAAAAGCAAATATGAACATGATTTGATAATGAAAATCATTTACGATGCATCATATGATTAGGATTAAGGTATATTGTACTCCAATTTATTAAGAAACTCAAATGAAGAGAGATTCATAACAAAATAAAATGATGAAATTCATGCTTATTAGACCATGATAGGAAAATAAATGAGTTTGAAGTGGCAGTTTTCAAAGAAAGGTGTGCTTGGAAGACTATTAAAGTTGTGTGTTTGATCAGTGATGTGCTACATAAGTTGGCATGCATGAAATAGAGTGATGACTACATCCTTTGACCATTAAGAAATAAACTGAATGAAATTCGTTCTCTGTCTCTATACAGTACAATCATGAATGTAAAGATACTATGATATAAGGATGACCCCTACTGATGTTAAATTAAGATATATAAGTTATAAGAACCATTAGAAGATAATGAATTTGATATAAGAATGTATCTATAACTAATAAAGTGTGTAAGTTGTAAGAAAACAATGATATTCTTCGGCAAATCTTTGTATGCATAATAAAATCTTGCTAATTGCATAAGGATGAAACGCCTAGCACTATGAAATAATATAAACAATGAGAGGTTAGTGTTCAAAATATTTAAATTCATAAAAACCTAACGTATGTCAAGAGTGAGATAATGGTCTAGACATGTTGACAGAGTATGAGGTGACATTTGGGAATTGTTGTCAATTTTGGCTAAAAACATTGCAAAAGCTCTTTAGGTCCATGCCAAAACTTGTAACTAATCATTTGTTATGATTATCATGCTTTGTGGCTAAAATTTTTGTGTTCCCAAGTATATGGAGATGGCTTGTAACCAGGGGGAACATTGGAAGGATGCTTCATGAGATGGATATGCTTCTAGAGAATGTCAAAGATCAACTAAAAGTCACAAAATATCAGTTACATGGAACCATATATCAATTTGAGAACTAAGTAGAGATAGTACAAACTAAGAACCCTAACTTCTTAGAACATATTCTAAATTATGAGGGATTCTTAAGATAAGTCATAGAATTTTTTTTTAGGGAATTTGGATAATAATATAATTCAAAAGGTCTGAGATAAAATTGTTAAGTATTAAAATAGTTCTAATCATTTTTATGATCTAGTTTGAAACACTCCAAACCTTCTCTCTAAAGTGATGGACAAGAAATTGAATATTTTGACTCCAAATCAAGTGTGAAATTTGTGAAAAAACCTCATGGGTATATAAGTATAATTTTAGATCAATTTGGTGATATTTTTATTTTCCAAGTATGACAATACAATACAGACTATACCATATATTGCATGTTTTGTGTACACAATCCTATAATAGGTTGATTTTCATGATGTTATCCTTGAATTGGTGAATATACTCAGTGTGGTAAGATGAAAAAATGAAGGATCCCCTTAGAATAATTCCTTATAAATACTAGGTAGTGTTTCATACAAGTATATCTACTCAATCTTGCAAATTGATATTAGTTTCTTGTGACAATCAAGAATGATTTTTGTTTTTACTCTAAGTCATGAAGTTTTCCATATCATCAATGAAAAGGAAGGTCTAATATGATTTAAGGAACATATGATGAAGCTATTAGTCACTTGTCTTGGCATAAAAAGGAGGTATGAAGTGTTGAAAGTCTAAATTTTTTTTACTAGGGTCTGAGTCTAGAAATCCTACCTGAGCAACGTTTGAAGATCATATAGTCTCAGTTTAATGGGCATGATATCAAACTAGAATGGATATGAAAAGTTTTTTTCTATCTTATCCTTCTTGAAAGATGAATTTTAAGTCTTAAGTAACTGAGAATGCATGTGATTCATCCAAAGTCTAAAGTTACAATCATGTATGGTCAAAAAAATGAATATCCTTGCTCTAATGCATGAGTCAAGAAGGAATGGAATTGCCTTGCTAATTCTTGTTAGTTAAGGGTGATATATAGTCCAAAAAATATCCTTCATAAGCTTGGAAATTTATGAAAACTTGTTGATGATAGTATGAAAATCCCATCTAATATTGTGACTTGAAACCTGTAATGCCCCGTTGGGCATCGACTTCCGTTTCTACCACCTTGCCCCCATTGCTTTTCGTTGAACGTTTATTTGAGCTCCCTTTTTACCGTCAGGTGACTTTGACCTTATTGCGGAGTTATTTTAGAATAGTTTCTTCCCTTCTTTCGTTTTATCTCGCCATCTCGTTCTGTCGTAAGTGCACTTTTGTTTCCGAGGGTCATTTCTAACTTTCATCTAGTGAGCTTATCATGCTTTTGATCGGTGAAATGCGTAATGAATTTTGTTGTTAAAAGTTCTAATAGTTATTAAAACCTTTTCAAGGCATTTGGGCACGTTTGTTGTCTTTTCCAGCCTTGGTTCGTGGAAGGGGAGAGAGGTTGGGTGGTGGCACCTTTAAAGGTGAGGACTACGTAGTTTTATATCTATTAATTTGCTTGCACCTACCCTCCACTGCCACCTTGGCCGACCAGGTCCTTCGCAGGTCTTGTTTACATGTGGATGACATTGGTCTCCTCCCAACCACCTAACCTACAGACTGTAATGACCATCACATTTTTTCTACCTTGCGTGAGAGAGATGGAGTCGGTGGAGACCTATTTTTCTTCACCTGGATCTCTTTTTGATCCTTTCATTCAATGTGTATGGGCACAGTCTGGTTTGACATGATAGCTAGTGATGTAGGTGTGTGAGGGGTGTTTTTCTTCCTGGTTGCGTGGGCAGAGAGGCCAAAAAATCCTTTTTTCATGGTGTTTTTCTTCCTGGCCCCTCCCTGCGCGCGTGGTTTTAGTTGGAGCTTCAAGCTAGTGAAGCAGGCGTGTTGCCTCCACTTTCATTGAGTGTTGCGTGGTGTTTTCTTGTCAGGGATCCGTAGCAGTGACCCGCAACAATGTTTAGCCAGGTAGCAGGATAGATAGCAGTTTGTTCTGTTCTGCTTACAGTCTGTTATTTTCTACGAGGGTCAGGTCGTGTAGGGAAGAAATGCGGCGGCAGGCATGTTGCAGTGTAGTAGAAGCCTTTATGAGCACTTCCAACGAGCAGGTTGTCCAACTATGTTGTTATCTATACAGTATCAATGCATCCTTAGATTCGGGTCTCTCCTTCAAGATATTTTTATCAAATTGACTATGTGACAGTGAGAGTGTTACCAGGAGACCTGATGAAATTCATTTGCAAAGATTCTCTACTGAGACCTTACTTGTTTTACGATGTAACTCATGGAAGAGGATCTCATAGAGGCAGATCTGTTTCATATCAGAATATTCATGAAGCACAATTTGCTTTGCAAGTATGAACTTATTAGGAGATCAATGAAGGATAGAGGAATTAAAAAGAAACTTGGATGTAGTTGGATTAAAGGCAATAAAATGGTGCATGCTTTTTGTGTAGGTGACAGATCACACCCACAGGCACAAGAGATCTATGCAATGTTGGAGAAAATGTCTTGGGAGATGAAGGTAGCAGGATATCTTTCAGATTCAGAACGTGTACTGAGTGAACGGGAAAGTAAAAGTATTCCTCTGACACCATAGTGAGAAGATGGCAATTGCATTTGTATTGTTAAGCCTTCCCCGTGGGACAACTCTTAGAGAAGTCAAGAACCTTAATGTATGTGTTGACTGCCACACTACACCAGGTTTTGTCCAAGATTGTTGCAAAGCAGATTGTTGTGAGAGATGCAAAGTAGCTCCATCACTTAAAAAAAAAAGGAAAATGTTCTTGTAGAGATTATTGGTAATGCCAGGTGAAGCAATCTGTAGACATAGTCTGGCACTATAACAAGGCGCACTGTGCCAGGTCTGTAGTGATAAATAAGAGACCAGATTTTATTTCCAGCTTCTTAAATGGGCTCCAAAAGTGGATTTTCCATTGTGCTGGATGGATGTCCATGTTCCGCTGTAACTTTCCCTTTTGACACGCGTTGGGAGGATGTTGGCAAGTATTTTAGACCACCCACCTTGGCCATGAACTCCTACTTGTGCCAACGTGAAGATGGTCGATGTTTGGGCGCCCAATGAGCTTGAAGAAAATGGAATTAGGCTTGGGTTGTTGTTGCTGGTCTGGGTGGTGTCCATGAAACCTATTGAATTTGGAGAAAAAGGCAAGATATCTCTACACCTTTCTACTGTTATTATATTTAAAATTATTGTGAAATCGAACCACTTTTTCCTTGCATTGATTTGTCAGTTGGATGTCATGATGGGAGATTCCCCCTTTCTGCTTGTTTCTTCTTGTTTTAGCTTTTATCGTTATCAGTATGTTGGTCGAAAGGATGCGTGTGCCCTCTCCTTTGGGTGTTATGTTTCTCTTGCTCGAGTGATAGACCTTCTTCTGTTGTTTATGTATTTATTCTTCTCTGCGATTGAGTTGCTAGTTATTATGTTGATCAAACTAGTATTTTCGATATCATGGAAGTAAGTTTACAACAACTATGAAGCTCCTCCCTAGCACCCAAGTATGTCTTTGACACTTTTTGTTAGCTCCTTCACAAGTCCCTTTGATAACCTTTTGGCATCGAGAAAGAAACGTTGTAGGATTAGTGTGATCAATGCGTGGGCTAGCCAGCTTAGAGTTTGGTATTAAAACTTGTAGAATGAAAAGGTTTGTGTGCAATGTGTTTTTTCGTCTCACGTGTTTAGACTCTTATTTTATATTTCATCTTGTTTCTAGGATTTTAAGGCCATCCTCAAGAAGTACCTTGACCATCCCTATCAACTTGAACCATAACTAGCTTTTTGGATCAGCTAAGCTCGAGGTTTCATTGTGCGAATCCAGTACCTCGTTGAAACTAGAATAGATTTGGTCTAATCCCCCTCTCAGAAATGTTGTTGATGGTGCTCTTCTATTTTTCCTAACTTGCATATTTCTCCTTTGCAATGTTAATGCTATTAATTAATATTGGTCGGCTTTTATGCACGTAATTACCTTAATAGTTTGTTATGGAAATTTCCTTAAATGTGATTAATCTTTGGGAAAAACTCATCTTTCATTTGATAGTCTTATGGATTCATAGCGGAAGGTTTTGTTTTGATAATGTCACTTAGAAATTATGTTTGTATCTATGTGTGACAGTTGAATGTGTTACCAAGGTTTGCCTTAAAATTTTGTTGTTTTGGGAAATAGGTAATTTAGTTTAAATTAACCAAACATTAGAATTGTTGTGGAGGTTTGCAAATCTTTAGTGTTATAAAATTTGTGGATGCAATTATTGTATACTCTTGTTTGACGGAACTCCCTTCTTCTCTCGTGTGTTTGCTACTAGCCTGTAAGACATTGGCCCTTCATGAATGATTGGAAAATCTTTGTAGTTAATGGTCAAAACTAGTATACTTTTCCTTCGCTTCGAAACTTATGTTGTGTGTATACTCTATTTGATTTCCGGTTTGAAACTCAATTATACATGGATTTTTGTGTTAATTTTTGAAACCTGTGGTTCCCCTTTCTTGGGCCGATCAACTCTTGTTCTTTTAGAAATATATTATTTTAGCCTATGCGTTTGGTACCTTGATAAATTTCTAGATGGTTGGTATATATATCAAATCTCAACCTTGTAATTATTGTTTAATTACTTACTTGATGGGAATTCTATTTTGCTAGATTGTTTAATTCTACTTATAGGGCGAAGGGCCATTCTCATACGATTGCTTTACTTTCGTTGCTTTTACTCCTAACTGAAGTACAAGGTCTTCTCCTTATTTGATTGGCATGATGGAGACTTTATTATATCTTGATGTGTTGATAGTGTTTAGAGGTTTGACCCAATTCTTGTAGTAAAGTTCTTCCTTTTGTGGTATTGTTAGATAATAGTTATGGTGGTTTTGTGTAGCCTTATCTTGCTCAGTTCTCACGAACTGAATCTTGTGGAAAAATTTGTTGCAAATGGATTTTGCAAGTAGATGAGGGATAGACTTGTAGATTTTTACATCAACCTCAGTTGAGAAGTTCTTTTGCATGAATCCTTTTTATATTGTTCAACTATTGATAACATCTAGTGGAAAACTAGAAGAGGATCAATGTCTTAGTATATTGTATCGTGGATTATGTCGTCTTAACTCTGGAACCTTGAATTGTTTGACTATATTTGAAATTATAAGAAAATTTGTTTACCGCTTGTTGAGTAACCTTATTTTTCGTTTTCATAAATGAGTATTGTTAAACTTTATCCCTATGATTAAATGCTGGGCTAAATCTTTCTAAGACTTAGTAATAGTGTGTTATAAGTAAAATAAAATGGGTTGTTTAATACTTATAGAAGTTAAAATAAAATTTATATTGCAAATAAATTTGTGTAGAGGTGACCAACTTGAGAGCATGTAATTCCATAAGTGATCAAAGATGAAACTATCCTTTGTTAAGTAACATTATATAACCTGATATCCCTAGCGACACTAATGAACACTATCCCTTTTATGGTGAAATTCTTAAATGAACTTAAGGGAAATCTGTGGTTAGATCTGGAAGATAATAAGATTTAATAAGTAGGAGAAAACAATTTAGAAACCACACAATCTATCTCTTAGCCATTGGATGGTAAATTGTTTTATTTCTATAAAACTCATTTAGTAAAACCCTAAGTAAAATCTTTAATAATTTCGGTTAAGTTCTCAAGTTTAAATTAAATCTTGGTTATAACAAATGAGGTATTGAAGATGATTTCAACTCAACCTTCTCCCTCAAACCTTTTTCCAAGGTGCTTTGTCTATCTTCTCTTAAGTGTGTTGAATGCAAACCCCTGTTGTCATATGGGCAGGAACAAGTTCTAGTAGCGTAAGTGTAAATAGATGGCCTTGTGGGATTAAATTACCCCTTTCTCTAAATAAACAAATTAAGAAAATAAATTTCATAATAGAGAAGTTTTAAAGATGATTACTCAGTGTCAAAATAATAAACTTAGCTTGGTAAGATGAATTGTATGAATCATATTTTGAGCCTCCTTGAAAAATGTAAACTAAGAATTGCAAGATGTCTTTTTAAAAATAAATAACCCTCAAGAATATCTCATTGTGGTTGGCCCTATTTGTTAGAGTGTTCTATCGTTGGACTTCTATGTTGTCTTGTAAAAAAAAGGAAAAGTGTATTATCCTTTTGGGTGTGAACGTTTCCGTGTTGACCTTGTGGTCATCCCCGTAACAAGTGGTTCCTAGAGTTTGTTGTAACTTTGTGACAACATGTTGTGTCGTGTTATGTGTCAAAGCAAGTCAAAAAAAATTTATCTTGTCTTTTACTGTGTTGTTTGTGTGTGTGATTTTTGGGTCGTTTCAAAACCTCCATGACTGTGAGTTGATGGATGAAAAGGGAAGATGTATAAAACACTTCATACTTTTTCTTAATGATTTTCAAGACCTTGGTGTTGATGGAAGCTTCTTGCAGACCTAGTATACCTGATTGTATGCTTGAGAAGAGATTTCAATTTCTCTCCATGTTCATGATCAACACTATTCTCCTTTGTGCTTAAATGAGGCATGGAAGGAAAAATGGAGAGAACTAGGAAGGTAAAGGAGTTATAAATTTTTTGTCAAAGGATCTAGTAAGGTCCAAATATGTTTGGCATGTTGGAAAATGATTTTTTGAGTTTCCATGAAAATATGCCTCATTAAGAGAATAAGAAAAGATTTGGAAAAATCATTACAAAACAATGCTCAGAGGTCTGAGGAAAGTTTTGAGAGTTATAGTAGATTGTTACGTTTTCCAAAAGGATCGATTCATAATCATTTGATTTCAGAGAATCATTGAAGAAGCCTATAGATTATGAACGTATGATTGATATATATTAGATGCAAGAAGATAAATTTTGAGGTAGTTTTTGGAAATTCCTTTTTCATGCACTTGTACATATGGAAGAATGAGTCATTTGAAGATTCATTGAAGCTGAAAAGTCAAGATTCATGTTGATAAGCCATGCTTGTTTATATAAGCTCATTTTTTAGCATGTAAATGTTGTTAATATGAATGAGAGCTGAGTCATAATTTTGAGTAAGTGAGAAGAGTGTAACTGTATTGAAGCTATGAAAAATTAAGAGAAGAGAGGATAAGAAAGTAGAGATAAAAAAAGGATCAAAATATGTTGATTTAAGTAACAAGGTGATGAATGTGATAAAACAAACTTATGACAAAAGTCTTAGTTGCTTAGAAATTTAGAAGTGGGTGCTTCCTTGCAAGTAGGTGCTTACAAAATTGTCAAGTGGTTGCTTGTCTTTGTATTGGAGTGGGTGATTCAAAATTAGAGTTGGTGCTTCAAGGTGAGTGGGTGCTCACCAAATGGTGAAATCATTGTAACCTTATAAAACAATTTGTCCAAGATAGTTTTATGATTTCACTGGGTTTTTGTCCCTTGATGGCTTTCCAACCTTAAATATTGTCTTATCATGTGTTCATGTGTGTTTGGTCCTCTCTCTATTAGTAGGGGGTGTGGTATAAACTTTGTTTCTACAGACACATTGTTATGGTAACCGACGTCTTTTTATTTTTGTGTTAATTTGTGAAAATGGATAAATTAACTCTTATTGAGAAGTTTGAAGGGAAATATTTCCACATTTGGAAAATAAATATGCAACTCAATTTAATTGAAAAGGATATTTGGGATGTCATCAAATCAATGGCCGTTACACCAACAGATGTAACTGAACTCGCTAAATAGAAAATAAAAGATCAAAAATCATTGGGGACTATGGGTATTGGTCTATCAAAGTTATATCTGCACCATATCAACTTCATGAAGTCTTCCAAAGAAATTTGGGAATCATTAAACAATATTTTTAGATCAGAAGCAGAAAGTGCAAAGATGACATTAAAACAATGATTGTATGGATTAAATATGGAAGAAGGCACAAAAATTGAAGAACGTATAAGTAAGTTTCATTCACTTTTGAATCAGGTAGTTGGAATCAATGAAAAACTAAAAGATGATGATACTAAATAAATACTTCTAAATAACATGCCTAGAAGTTTTTCCAGTACGGTATTTACTTTGAGCAAAGTAAAAATTATCCCCAAAGGAGTCATCTCCACTTTAATTGATGTGGGAAACTCAAATGAAAGGTTTGAATCAGAATAGGTTATGTGTGTAAAAAAAAAAGAAATTCACGTACAAGAAAAATTGAATCCTTCAAAAATAAAAATCAAATACTACTATTGTAGAGAACTAGGTCATGTAATGTTAAATTGAAAGAAAAGGGCACAAGATATCCTGGATGATAAACTGGATGAAAAGGATTATCAAGTGGAAGAAACAAAATGGGAAGAATATTCAAACAATGAAGATATATCTTGTCTTGGTGAAGAATATTTTCTTTATTAAATAATATTCTTGATGGAGGTAGGAGGAAATGGAGGAAGGAGGTGATTAGTGCCTCTTGTCAGTCACCAACGATGGGGCTGCATTTTTTTGTGGTGACTTCATTTTCAATTCTGTATTTACTTTGATATGCAAAATAAGAACAAAAGTTTGTGCATGTTCTCTTGTGCATTCCTAAAGTAAAATCTTGAATGTGTTGTGATATGGTATGGAAGGTGCAAAACAATGAAACAACTGTATAGGAGGGAAACTAACATCTAGAGGAGCAATATGCAGACCTAAAAGTATGTGTTGGCATTCGATTCGGGTTTTAGTTGCACTTTGCCCCATGTTCACACTAAGGGGGCGAATCTTAGGAATATATAGTGTTCATATAGGTTTTAATAAATTATGTGTAGTGTGAAAATAAACATATTGTAAATGACTTGTAATTACAACTCATATGTGAAAATAATAATAGAAGTTGTTGAAGGTTGAGTTGATCACGTACAACTCAACCATAGATATCCTAGAGATTTTAGGGATATGTGATTTCCATTGACTCCTATTTCATGGGAGTACAATCTCATATATATTTTAATCTAGTTGTATCAATAAAATAATCCTCTTAGCTCTGTTTTTACACACTCTCTCTCATGGTTGAATATTCGTGCTTATCATGGTTAAGATAGTTAAGTATGGTTGATTAAATCACTCTAAAATTGTGTCAAAAGTTTCAAAGAGAATTGATTCAACCCCCTCTCAGTGCGTAGAATTTCTAACATAGCTAAGGGTGAGGCCTTATAATGTGGATCAAATTTTGACTAAGCTTCAGGTCATAATTTTAACTACCTCAAATATAAAGTAGACTTGGCATGTGAAGTTACAACTTTGAAAGGGAAAAGAACATTTGAATTGGAAGAAGTTACATATGGGAAGGTGGTTGTACGTGTAAGTTTATTGTCCCCACATTTCTAGGATTCTATAAGTGGGTTTAATTGAAATAGGGAAGTAGAGTCCAAGTGGGGTTAAAAAGGATAGTGAAGGTGCAGTTGAATAAGAAAATAGATGTATTTTCCTAATTAAGTAACTAATTTAATTACCTGCAATGTGCAAGATAATTAATTAAAATTTATTGAATAAATGGTAATTAGCTTAGATAAATTGGATTAGGAACTAATTTAATTAATCCCAAAAGGTGAATACACATGAATTAATTATTTAAATTAATTAATCACAAAGGGATGAATAACAAGATGTGAACTGGGATAAAATGGAAATAAGTATATGAATTTGGGTTGTCTACATTTCCCCCCTTTACAATGTTATTATGAAGTAATATCATTTTAAAGATAGTATACATATGTAGATCGGGGGGAGAATGATAAGGAAAGTAAGGTAGATGTTTATATCTTCCCCAGTGAAGTATTTATATGCCCCAATGAGTAGGATGGTAAGGGAATTCCCTCTCAAACGAGTTGTAGACATTGAGTTTTCATCACCCACATACACCCTACATACACACATTATTCTATTAAAACTATCACTTTAATTATTATTCAAGTCATGACCATCACCCGTAAAATTATTTTTCACCCCTTGTAAATCATATTTACCTATAAAAACTTACCTTTAACTCCATAAAACCTCATAACCATCCTTAAACTATCCTTACCCTTTTTACCCTAACCTCCCAACCACACCTAACATCTCCCCTAACCATTTACCCTTGTCCCCATACCCAAAATAATTTTTTGTGAAGTGGTTGAAACCACTTCCAAATGGGTTTCTCCAAATTTCTTGGATCTTCGATGATTCCAATAAATCAGCCGCGATTATAAATAAGAGCTCAAAATCCTATTTCAAGGATATTCAATCTCAAATTTTCAAACTTGTGAACGAAACCCAACCACTCTAATAATATTCAAGCCATACAATGAGACTCTATCACTCCACGAAGCCATAACACATTAGTTTGAGTAGTCATATATCCTCAAAATCCTCCCTACATCATCAGATAGTTAAAATATCAACATCACAATCTCATTCAGTCTCTGTGAGATATTTGTATCATGTTCCACATCAAAGGTAATCTAATACTTTTATATTCCTATTTCCATTCTGTTTATACATCAAAACAAATAATAAAACAATCATTCAGGTCTCTTTTTTGATCAGTTTATGTTTTATCAAACAATCAAATTTTTTCTAGGGAAATTGTTGATGATTCCCCCAATCACCACAAACATCTATGATCTCCCAATCATTCAACAACTGTTCATGTGGGAGCAATTCAACATCCTCCATGAGATCACTTTGTGTCCTATAAAATCTGTACCGATAAGAAAATGAATATTATTGGTATGATTAAATTAAAGATATTCAGATCGCCGCTACTCTAACTTGGACTACATAAGAAGCAGAGAATCACACATTCTAAGCCAATCAATCTCATAATAGAAAACCATATGCAGTTGTAAATGACTCGGTGAAACACCAATCTCTCATTCCATGACTCGGTATCATACCGATATCTCATGTTAACTTAATGATTTGTATACTATGTATACTTGGTTCCCTTACCCTTTTTGGGGTATTAAGTGTTCTTTTTAAGAGGCCTATATGAATATATGTTACCAATATGCATCTAAAATCCTACTTCTTAAACTAGGTGACATAGGACAATGCAACCAACAGCTTTGATACTTTCGCCAAATATTTTTAAACATATTGTTCATGTTTATATTCCTAGATGGCATACTCGTCAAACGGAATATGTCCTTCACCCCACTTCATTCTGTTATCTAGAATGGTCTTCACTGACTCTTGTCACTCCACTTGTTCAAGGTTTATCCCTAGCTAAGGTTAGCAACATAGTCTAGTGTGGAGGACTACTTGAGGTGACTAAAGGTACATAGACATATCGAATCAACCTAATTCGATTACATGTGTCTAGTTACCCTAAGTCATCATGAGTTAACCCCAACACTAGATCATATCCCTAACTCTACCTAGGGAAAAATTGTGACCAAGTCATATTTATGTAAATTTGGATGATTAAACTCTAAAGGGTGTTGCAACCTGTCAACTATAACACAATATCCTCATAAAGACCCAAGTCTTCATGAAGGTACTATACTGCAGTTGGCGTGTGCCAACATCTGACTGAGTTCATGTCATCTAGATGAACATATCATGGAAAAGAAGTTAAAGACTTATTAAATTTTCCTTATTAAGGGTTAATTGGAGCATCCCTACTGAACACTAGGTTCATTAACCATTAGGGTTTCAAGTAAAATATGCAATTAGAGTTGGTATGCAAATACATCTTCCTCCTAACCATTTCATAATTTTTGATTTTTAATCCATTAACATTTTAATTTATGTTTCAAATAACAGATTTAACATACATAACAATTGTTGTTATTTACTCACCAACCCAAGCCTTAGCTTACATAAGGTCAGATAAAGTTCTTTTTATATTAGACTTCAATGGAATGAAGTCTAATCTCTTTTAAGTTCCTTTTTCTACATTCCTAATTCTAGTTAAGGAACTCATCAAGAGGAAGCACACCTTCCACTATCAAAGACAACTTTCGGATTTATTTCCAAGAGGTTTTAAAAACAGTCTAATAATCATTGCAGAGGAGTTGCCTTCCCTTTTTCTTATGTAGGATTAATGTTCATATAAAACCCCATAGTATTTTACAAGTTATCATCATGGTTTCATTTACCCACATACATTGTTTTAGTAAAGCCATAATGATTTAGTTGAATGTCCAATCACATATGTCAACTTTAATAAGTTGCATTTAATTAAGAGAGTAATACATTTAGTACCCTTAACCTTTATTCATTTTAAACCAACCCAAGAGGGTATATTACTTATATATACATAAAGAAGGTAGAGATAAGCTTATCATTTCATTCACAGAATACCCAAAAAGATTACTCATCAAGTTCAAACAAATCCACAACTCTTTCATTCATCAAAAGGGGATTCATACATTATAAGTCCAAGCACTTCAGACATTTCTAAAATCAAATAGCAACAACAAGATCCATTACAAGTACAACTCTCTTTTCCAACAAATACATCTCAATAATGATACATATTTCATCATAAAAGATCCAATCTCTTTGGTAAACAAATGTAACATCCTATTGATATTTTCTCCTTTCATCACTTACGAGGTCCATCTGTAAAATTTCTAGCATAGGTCAGTTCAATGAACTGATCATGATAAGCACTAAACATTAAAATGATGTGCCTTTAGCTAATTGTTTCATAAAGATAAATCTATTGTTATGAAATAGTCCAGAGCAATACAGAAAGACATAACAGAAGAAATCACCATTCACACATAGAGAGAGAGAGAGAAAAGGGGTGGTAAACCATATCATAAAAGGAGTAAATCATGATATAAACAACTTCAACTTCCATACTTATTGTTTTACATAAAAATATTTAAAACAGTATTCCGGATAAGTACTATTTCATCAAAAATACACTTTGTCTTTCATATGTTGTTCTACATGATTCACTTCTCAATTATTCCTATTTAACCTGAGAAGATAAATATCCCTACAATTTCTTAGGCATAGTTCAACATTAGATTGAACAATAGTATTTTCCATCCCAACATATTTATCCACCTAGATTCATCTTAAATCAGGGATGCCAAGATCAACTCAAAACATAGGATTAAGTTTAGGATAGTCCCAACATTTTATCTTGGAAAGAGATTCTGATGTAAGAATCCTATAATTCAAATTCAAAATTAGAAACTAATTTTAAGTTCAAGTTTAGAATTAAACAGAATTCAACAAAGGAGAGATCAATTTGGCATGCAATTGGGACTAAGCACACAATCCCTAAAGAGATACATCATTACCAAAGTTTAAGTCAAAAGAGTAAAACAATGAGATTTATCAATCCACTTCAGCTCCTTCAACCACTCCAATATTTTCTCCAAACCAAAAACTTACTCATAATAGTTTCCATCCAAACACAACAAACCATCTAAGTTACCTTTGTTTCATCTTAACTGTCCTATCACAACTGGACTTAATTCCTCAAGAAAATTCCAGTGAAGGCACTATGAAATAGACCAAATTGGAAAGCTCCCACATCAAGATGGAAACATAAGGTAAATCAAAGGAGAGAGAGCAAAGGAGAGAGAGAGAGAGAGATTACTCACTCAAATATCTAAGCATGTTAAGAAGAGAACAAGATCAAAATTAGAACGTAACAGAAAAGTTCAGTCTCTACCATGCTTAACCAAAATTCCAAACAAAGTATGGAACAGGGACCGAATTGAATGAAACTATCCCAAATAAATAAGAAAGATGAACAATGTTCACATTTTACTCAACAAAGTAAGGATATGATGTGGGTAGATTCAATATCCAAAGCCAGTAAGTAATTCCTTTTCCCCAGTTCAGAAAGAAAAGAAGGAGGTTACCAGGAGGATAAGTCTACAACAGACTTCCAAAAACTCAGGTGCTTGCAAGAAGTTAAGAATGAATAACAATACCACTAAGCCAGGAACATGCATTTCCTTTCAACAGTGATACACTTGCCTAGTCTAAGACCAAACTGAAATTGGTTTGATAGTCCAAAGGCAAGAAGCAGGTTAACATAAAATATCATTATGAAGACAAGGGGCTTTTATGAAGTTAACGATGACAACCCACTCATTGCACATACTCATTACTACCCTAGAGAGGTTTCCATTCTTATCAAAACATGCCTATATTCAGAGGTTATATCAAGCCCTATGAAAAATAGGAGAAAAATGAAGTATTACATACTCCCTATGAGCTTCCAAAAGAAAATAGGTATTCAAAACGACTGAAAAATTCCAACAAATCAAATAAGTAAAAATCACAGGATTAAAAACACAACCAAATGACTCAACAAGCCCATGGAGTGATAACTATTTTCCAAGATACTCCAAATATTTATTCCCTTAAATCCCCAAGTCAGAGGTCTGCAACAAGAAGCAACACAATAATACCCAGATTTGAAAATTATAGAAACAATCCTTTCTCCTAAAGAATCCAGAAAGGTTTAATCAAAGCCAAGGGATAATAAAATATATTATTACTTACAGTTTTCTATCATACAGGAAAAAAAGTCAAATTAAGGCAAGCTCCAAATTTTTAATGCAACCCCAGATTCCTACTTAACTTAAGGAGATCAAAAAAAATTTCTTACATTTAAAAAAAGTTCTATTAAATTTTTGACTTCGACTCAAGCTCGTGCTAAAATATTTAAAACATAATCCAACAAACCAAATCAAGGACAACGATACTTAGATCATTATTTAAATAGGGTCTAAAAGCATACTCAAAAGCAATCACAAAATCACAAGCAAAGAGATCATATCAACAAAGCAAATCCAGATTGTTTCCAAGAGTAGAGTTCTTTTAATGAAGACACTTAAGTAAAAGCAAAACAACTTAATGGGTAGAGCCTATCATGCCTGATAGCACTTCTCCTTCACCGTTTCGTAGAAGATCTCTGAGAAAAACTTCAATACCTTCTTCTTGCCATGAATGTCAATAGAACCTTCAGCTCTTTCCCATTCCTTTTAGAGTTTCCAAAGTGCCCATTAAAAGTTCAAAGCCATGCAAAAATTACAGTCATAAAAGAGTTATAACTATGCAAGTATCAAATTGGAGGTTCGAAGGATAGAAACAACACCATGTAGAGTCCAAGCTCGAAACAAAAAAAGATCAAAACAACTAAAACTCCTCATGCACTTTCCTAAGGAAAATTTTTGCAAATTTCAAAAACATTATATGTAAAGAATAGATAGTTCCCTCCATTTTCCTTGCCACCACCATCTCCACTTTTAGTGAAAACTATATTAAAATTTGCATGCAACTAAATTCAGTGGAGATGCCAACTCATCTCTCCCCAAATTTTCCAATGCCCTTGCCAAGGTTGGTGGTAGAAAAAGATAAGGATGCATTAAACCTCATTTAATTACCTTGAAAATGATGCCACTGACCACCCAACGTCCATGTGTTCCATAGGCCCCTTCTAGGTTAGCCAAATTTTAAAGTTAGATTAACATAAGTTTAGGAAATCAACTTAGGTCCATATGTAGGTCTTTAGTTAAGGCACTAACATTTTAATTTCAAGATACCAAGAGACATAGGTTATAATTAGATCTAGGCTTAAGTTACTAACATTTAGTCGTAGTTACAATAGGTTCACGTTCGAAGCAATATTACACGCTTACAAAAGAAGAACCTACCATGAAAAATGCATACAATATGCATCAGAGTCTGAAGACCTTATCAATTCTCTAGCACAGTATGAATCCAATGATCAACTGATCTAACAAACTTGGTCATTTTGACCACAATAATTATGAATTAAAAGCATACCTTGGATCAATGGAATTGATCCAAGGTAATGTTGTTCTGAAATAGGAAGTGTTTATAAAAATTGAACTCAGATTTCTCATTCAAGTAGCGAACTAATTCTACATAAGGAGGTGGGTTGTTCTTATTAAATACAGTAAAACATGACAAAATGTACCTGCACAAAGGATGAATTATTTTCTACTGCAAACATGATTTCCAAAGCCAGAAGAGTACACCGTCTTAAGACCAAATCACCTGTCAACATTTTGCATCTTTTTAAGTAGAATTCATCTTAGGTACCTGTCATGCTAGAGGCATTACATACCTCCCTCATAAAAAACATCATCATCTTAATGAATAACTTAGTCAATAATATATTCAATCAAGATATAATTCTTTCCTTTGTATTTTTATAACAAAACCAAATTTGAGGAATTTCAATTTTCATAATTATTCAACTTAAAATAGCTGTTTCAGTACTAAAGAATTTAGTTTCTACCCAAAAATGGAAAATTTATTGACATACAAAGAATAAAATCTTAATGTTTTATCAATCCACATAATCAATTTTGTTCAAACAAATATGGAAAAGCAACTTTCATATCTTCTAGGTTTTCCCAGGTTGCACTTTCTTCATTAAACTGGTCCCACTGGACCTTACATTGACTTATTTCATGATTTCTTAAGTGCAACTGGCGAGTTTCCAGTACTCGAATGGGTTTAACCATGATTATTCCTGGGTCTTGGACCTGCAAGGAATTCCAATTTAACACATGTGATAAATCTAAAACGTATTTCTTAAGCAAACAAATATGGAAAACATCATGCATTCGTGATAAAGCAGGAAATAAAGCTAAACGATAAGCTATAGGGTTGATTATTTCAACAATTTCAAAGGGTCCCACATAACGAGGTGATAACTTGGTAGCCTTTCCAAAAGTTATAGAACTCTTTTTTGGTTTAACCCGCAAAAAGACCTTCTCACCAAGTTCAAATTTCTTGTCAACCCTTTTTAAGTCTGCATAACTCTTTTTCCTATTTGTTGCTTCCTTCAAACATTCACGAATCATTTTAACTTGTTGTTCCATTTCTGTAAGGATTTCAGGTCCAATCACCTCTCTGTCCTCAATGTTATCCCAGCTAACTGGAGTTCTACATTTCCTTCTGTATAATGCTTCGAAAGGTGCCATTTTCATAGAGGCGTGATACGTGTTATTATAAGAAAATTCAACAAATGGAATATACTCTTCCCATTTATAAGGTTGGTCCATGCAATACATTCGTAACATATATTCCAAAACTTGGTTAACTCTTTCAGTCTACCCATCTGTTTCTGGATGGTATGCAGAACTAAAATTCAGTTTAGTCCCTAAGGATGCATTGAGTGTTTGCCAAAATCTAGATGTCATTCTTGGATCTCTATCTGATATGATCAATTCAGGTATTTCATGCACAAATATTTTTTGTAAAACAGGTGAATCATCCTTAAGATTACCAGCAATAAAATGTGCTACCTTTGTTAGTTTATCCACCATGACTAAAATAACATCATGTTTATTTCTTGACATAGGAAACCCTTGAACAAAATCCATGCTAATTACTTTCCATTTATACTACGGTATGTTGTGAGGGTAAAGTAAACCAACTGGATGCATATGTTCATCTTTAACACAATGACATTCTAAGCAGTGTGTCACAAAATCATATCACGTCCTTTTTCATCCCTTTCTACTAAATATTGATGTTTTATGTCAACAATCATTTTTGTAATGTTGGGATGTCTAAAAAAAGGTGAATTATGAAATTCAGTTAACAATTTCTTTCTTAATTCATTTAACGAAGGTATGTATACTCTATTTTCAAACCTCAAGATTCCTTGGGATGGTCATCAAAGTGAAAACATTTATATCTCACATCATTTGGATCTGCAGCAAGTGTTGTTTTTACTTGCTAAAAATAAGAATCAGATTCCATGACACTTTTTACTTCATCCTTAAACTGATTTCTCAACGTTATAAGAGCGGAAATATGCTTCCTACAACTCAGCACATCTGTCACTCTGTTTTCCCTACCTTTAATATAAAATATGTCAAAATCATGTTGAGATAAAAATTATAACCATCTTCATTGTCTTGCATTCAGATTTGGCTGAGTGAAAATATACTTCAGCCCAAGATGATCAGTATTTAGTTCAAAAGGTCTACCAAGAAGATAATGCCTCCATACTTGAAGTGCATGAACAATGGCAGCAAGCTCTAGGTCATGTGGAGCATAATTTAGTTCATGTAACTTGAGTTTTCTACTCTCATAGGCTATAACATGCTCATTTTGTAATAAAATACCTCTGAGACCCTCCCCAGAAGCATTTGTTACTAATAGTAAAGTCTCCATTAGGATCAGGTACAGCCAAAATAGGTGCAGATGTTAACTGATCTTTTAGAGTCTTAAATGCAGATTCACATTTTTCATTCCACACAAATTTCTTATCTTTCTTCTGCAACGAAGTGATTGGTGCAACAAATTTTGAAAATTCTTTAACAAACTTTCTATAATAACCAACAAGACCCATGAAGCTTCTAACTTCATGTACATTCTTAGGTGCAGGCCACTCAGTTATTGCAACAATTTTTGAGGGATCTACAACTATTCCATCCTTGCTTATGACATGTCCCAAATAGTGCACTTCCATCTCGTAGAAGGAACATTTGGACAACTTACCATACAACCTTCTCTTTCTTAAGATTTCCATAACTATTTTCAAATGCTCATGATGCTCATCAATGCTTTTAGAATATATGAGAATATCATCCAAGAATACAAGCACAAATTTGTCCAAGTATTCTTGAAAAATATTATTCATTAAATTCATAAAGGTTGCAGGTGCATTCGTTAAACCAAATGGTAAAAATGTGAATTCATAATGTTTGTACCTTGTTCTAAAAGTTGTTTTATGAATATCTTCATCCTTGATTCTTAATTGATGATATCCAGATCGAAGATCTATTTTAGAATACACTGATGCACCTCGCATCTGATCAAATAGATCATCAATTCTAGGAAGTGGATATCTATTTTTAATTGTTTCTTTGTTTAACATCCTATAATCGATGCACAATCTAAGTGTTCCATCTTTATTTTTCACAAAAATTACAGGTGCTCCCCAAGGCGAGACACTTGGCCTTACTAAACCTTTAGACAACAATTCTTATAACTATGCCTTAAGCTCTACCAGTTCAATGGTAGTCATTCAATACGATGCCTTGGAAATAGGTTTGGTTCTTGGCTTGATCTCAATCATGAAATCAAACTCCCATTTGGGAGAAAGACTGGGTAACTATTCCGGAAACACATAACTGAAATTTTGTAACAATGCGTACCTATCCAAGAAGTCATTACTTTCATCAGTTGTTTAAGAAATTTTTACTACATACAAAGTGTAACCTTTATTTCTAGCCCTTTTTAAGTTGCATAGCTGACAATTTCCTAACTGAAATCTCACGTTTTATCCCCTGAATGTCTGTTGTTTTTTGCAGGTCATCCAGACAACTAATATGTTTTTCAAAACAATCAACCTTTGCCTTATGTTCAACTAGCCAGTTAACACCTATGATTACATCATAAGACCCCAAAGGAGCAACATAAAGATCAAATTCAATGGAAAAACTAGGTAAGTCAAGGACTTCTCCAAAAATACACATACTAACTATGTGGACAACATTATTTCCATAATGTACAACCCATGATTTATCCATTTTTCCAGCTTTTCTTTTTAATTTTGAAGCTAATTTAGTAGAAATAAAGCATTCAGTAGCTCTAGTATCAAAAAGTATAGTTACAAGTATACCAAATAACTTACCTGGAACTTCTATAGGCATAACTTGCTTTTCATCTTGTTTGTCAGCTACTAACAGCATGAATCTTATGCTGCTAATTTCTGTCATCCTTCCTCAAAGGACACTGATTTGCATAATGATCCTTGCCATAATTGTAACAGCCTCCTACAGGTCCTTTCTTAGGCTCAAATTTATTTCCAGCCTTAAAGTTATCATTTTGACCCCCATAGGACTTCTGTCCATTATTATTGTTCTTGACAAAGTTGTTTTGTACATTAGCAACATGTTTATTTGTTGCAGTTTTCTTGTTATTATTAGCAACAAAATTGTTTTTCATACCAAATTTCTTCCATGGCCCCTTTTTGGGTGCAAGGGATGAAGAAGAATTTAGAACTTTCTTTCTGATTTCTTCTTTATGGGCAGAGATTGCTTTCAATTTCTTCTCCTGCCTTATGGATTTTTCAACAACCCCTTCCATAGTGGTTGGAATGTGAACATCCACTTCACCACCTATAATGGGATTTAATCCCATAATGAATTTTCATATCCTGAACTTCTCATCAGTTTGATACTAAGGTACATACTTAAGGAGCTTAGTAAATCTCTCCCAATACTATGTTACAGTTAACTTTCCTTGAGCTAAGTTCTTAAATTTCGTTATTTTCTAATCATAGTAAATTTTTGGCATCCATTGTTGGCTAAAATAATTTTTGAATTGATCCCAAATGATGTTTATTTCATCAATTTTTAACTCATCCTTAACGTTGTCCCACCAAGAAGATGCCTCATGGGATAGTTGATAAGCTCCCCATATGGCTTTTTTTCCTCAGAGAAGTTCCTTAGTGCAAAATACTTCTCCATTTCATTGAGCCAGTTCTCAGCTCCATCTCCAAATGTAGTTCCATCAAACTTGGGTGGACTTATCCTTTTTATGTCATTAGTGACTTTCATTGTCAACCTAGCCTTTTTATTCTCAAGCTGATTAGGTGCATTTCCATTAAAATTAGTCGTAATATTGTTATCAACACCCAAATTCCTAATATTTGCATTATCCACAGGAGGTGGCTGATTGTTATTACTAGCATCTTCTTCCTCCTCATTTCCCATTACTTGTTGTTCAAGTACATCCAGATGATCTCTTGTGTCCAATAAGACAACAAGGATCTCATTGATTTTTTGGGTAGTAGTTACTTCTCCACCAGGTGGTGGGTTGTTTGCAGCATTTCCTCTCATTCTAACCATTTTCTGTTAATAATAAAATTTAAGTTTTTATCATACTATGGACACAATAGGTTCAAGACTTGTAACCTTCAGCTTCTAATACCAAGATGTAACATTCCCACTTTAAGACTTTAGAAACAAGGGATTTTTTTTTTTGAATAATGTTCTCTATTCTAAATAATCATAATTTAGAATGCACATTCTAAGCCAATCAATCTCGTAACAGAAAACCATATACAGCTGTAAATGACTCAGTGAAACACCTGATCTCTCATTCCATGACTCGGTATCATACTGATCTCTCATGTTAACTTATTGATTTGTATACTGTGTATAATCGGTTCCCTTACCCTTTTCGAGGGTATTAAGTGATCTGTTTAAGATGCCTACCTGAATATTTGTTACCAATATTCATCTAAAATCCCACTTCTTAAACTAGGTGACACAGGACAACGTAACCAACAACTTGCAATACTTTGGGAAAAAAATTTAAAACATATTGTTCATGTTTATAGTCCTAGATGGCATACTCATCAAATGGAATACATCCTTCACCCCACTTCATCTATTATCTAGAATGGTCTTCACTTAATCTTGTAAGTCCACTTATTCAAGGTTTATCCCTAGCCAAGTTTAGTAACATAGGCCAGTGTGGAGGACTTCTCGCGGTGACTAAGGGTTTATAGACATACCCAATCGACCTGTCGACACTAAAATTTTCCTCCGTAATTTCTATTTCATTAATGTATATATTAGGAATAGGATGTTGTTAAGTATAATTAGTAGTAGCGTCTGATAGAAGATAACGTCGCCGTCAGTACGGTGCCGCCAATAATGTGGAATACGGTAACAGTCAAAGTACAATAGGAATGTTGTGGTAAAAAGTAAATATTTGTTGTAAGTGGTCCAGTAATGTTAAAATGTCAAAGTTTGGGTAAGTAGAGAAGTAGGGTCTACATGATTAGGAATTAGAAATATTATATTGGTAATAAGGACAAGGAGTGAGGTCATAAATATTTTGCGTATTTTATTTATAAAAAGTCTAAAAATGTGGAACCCATATAAAATGATAAGGTTTATCTTATCTTAAAAGATAAGCTTACATGTACAGATAAGAGTTAAAGTATGGAATATGATTCGTCAGAGTGGATTTCTTATCCTATCTTAGAGATAAGATGGATAAGCCTGGAAGTTCTATAAATAGAGAGGCCACCCCCCTCATTTAGCATAGAAGGAAGTAGTGAGAAATATTGTAGGAAGTGTGCGAAGGAAGCCATCAGTTTAAAGGTGTGTTGAAGAAGCCATTAAGAGGTGTAATTGTAAAGTTTCTCCCATAGTCTTGGTGAAAGGCAAGTGAAGTCAAAACACTTGAAGTACCTCATGGGTGAGATTGTAACAGTTTCATGTTAATATTATAAGTTACTTTGATATTTCAGATTTGTCATCATTCCGTCTTATCATAGTTGATGGTATTCTTGTGTTATGTTGTTGTTTTGTTTCCAGATTACATCCACCAAACTAAAGGCTATGCATTAGTAAATAATCATAGCACGAGGAGTTCCCGGTGAAGAATTATTATAGTGCCGGATTGGTGATGACAGACCTAAGATGATTGTGTGTGTCTAGTTACCCTAAGTCATCGTGAGTTGACCCCATCACTAGATCATACCCATAACTCTACCTAAGGAAGAACTATGACCAAGTCATATTTATGTAAATCTAGATGATTAAACTCTGAAGGGTGTTACAACATGTCAACTGCAACAAAGTATCCTCATGAAGACCCAAGTCTTCATGAAGGTACTGTAATATAGTTGGCGTGTGCCAACATCCGAACAAGTTCACCTCATTTGGATGAACATATCATGGAAAGAAGTTAAAGAATTATTAAATTTTCCTTATTAAGGGTCACTTGCAGCAGTCTTACTAAACACTAGGCTCATTAACCATTAGGGTTTCAAGAAAAATCTGCAATTAGAGTTATTATGCAGATACATATGCCTCCTAACCATTTTATAAGTTTTGATTTTTAATCCATTAATATTTTAATTTACATTTCGAATAAGAGATTCATGATACATAACAGTGTTGTTATTTACTCACCAACCCAAGCCTTAGCTTACCTAAGGTCAGATAAATTTATTTTTATATTATACTTCAATGGAATGAAGTCTAATCTCTTTTAAGTTCCTTTTTCTACATTCCTAACTCTAGTTAAGGAACTCATCAAGATGAAGCATACCTTCCACTATCAAAGATAACTTTCATATTTATTTCCAAGAGGTTTTAAAAGCAGTCTTATAATCATTGCAGGGAATATTCTTTCTCTTTTTCTTATAAGGGTTTAATGTTCATATAAAACCCCATAGTATTTTACAAGTTATCATCATGGTTTCATATACCCACATACATTGTTTTAGTAAATCCATAATGATTTAGTTGAATATCCAATCACATATGTCAACTTTAATAAGTTGCATTCAATTTAGAGAGTGATACATTTAGTACCCTTGACCTTTATTCATTTAAACAACCCAAGAGGGTATATTAATTATATATACATAAAGAAAATAGAGATAAGATTATCATTTCATTCACAGAATACCCAAAAACATTACTCATCAAGTTCAAAAAAATCCACAACTCTTTCATTCATCAAAATAGGATTCATACATTATAAGTCCAAGCACTTCAAACATTTCTAAAATCAAACTATAACAACAAGATCCATTACCAGTACAACTTTCTTTTCCAATAAATACATCTCAATAATGATACATATTTCATCATAAAAGATCCAATATCTTTGGTAAACAAATGTAACATCCTAAAGATATTTTTTCCTTTCATCACTTATGAGGTCCATATGCAAAATTGCTAGCACGGGTTAGTTCAATGAAATAGGCATGATAGACACTAAACATTAAAATGATGTGCCTTTAGTTAACTATTTCATAAAGAGAACTCTTCTATTATGAAACAATCTAGAGCAATACAGAAATACATAACAGAAGAAATCACCATTCACAATGAGAGAGAGAGAAAAGTGGTGGTAAACCATATCATAAAAGGAGTAAATCATTATATAAACAACTTCAACTTCTATACTTATTGTTTTACATAAAAAAATATTTAAAACAATATTCCGGATAAGTACTATTTCATCAAAAATACATTGTCTTTCATATGTTGTTCTACATGATTCACTTCTCAATTATTCCTATTTAACCTAAGAAGATATCTATCCCTACAATTTTTTAGGCATAGTTCAACATTAGATTGAACAATATTATTTTCCATCCCAACATATTTAACCACCTAGATTCATCTTAAATCAGGGATGTAAAGATCAACTCAAAACATAGGATGAAGTTTAGGATAGTCCCAAAATTTTATCTTGGAAAGAGATTATGATGTAAGAATCCTATAATTAAAATTAAAAATTAGAAACTAATTTTAAGTTCAAGTTTAGAATTAAACAGAATTCATTAAAGGAGAGATCAATTTGGCATGCAATTGGAACTAAGCACACAATCCCAAAAGAGATACATCATTACCAAAGTTTAAATCAGAAGAGTAAAACACTAAGATTTATCAATCCAATTCATCTCTTTCAACCAATCCAATATTTTCTCCAAACCCAAGAATTACTCATAATAGTTCCCATCCAAACACAACAAACCATCTAAGTTACCTCTATTTCAGCTTAACTGTTCTATCACAACTGGACTTAATTCCTTAAGAAAATTCTAGTGAAGGCACTATGAAACAAACCAAATTGGACAAATCCCACATCAAGATGAAAACAAAAGGAAAATCAAAGGAGAGATAGATTATACACTAAAAATATCTAAGCATGATTATAAAGTGAACAAGAATGAAACAGGAATATAACAGACAAGTCAAGTCTCTATCGTGCTTAACTAAATTTCCAAAAAGAGGATGGAACATGGACTGAATTGAATGAAATTGTCCCAAAGAAATAAGAAAGATGAAAAACATTAAAATTTTACTTAACACATTAAGGATATGTTGTGGGTAGATTCAATATCTGAAGCCAGTAAGTAATTCCTTTTCCCTAGTTCAGAAAGAAAAGAAGGAGATTACCAGGAGGATAAGTCTACAACCAGGAGGATAAGTCTACAAAAGAATTCCAAAAAATTAGGTGCTCGTAAGAAGTTAAGAATGAATAACAATACCACTAAGCCAGGAACAAGCATTTCCTTTCAATGGTGATACACTTGCCTAGTCTAAGACCGAACTGAAACTAGTTTGATAGTCCATATACCAGATGCATGTTAACATAAAATATCATTCTGAAGACAAGGGGCAGTCTTGAAGTTAAAGATGATAGCCCACTCATTGCACAACTCATTAATACCCAGGAGAGGTTTTCTTTCTTATCAACAGATTCCTACATTTAGAGGTTATACCAGGCCCCATGAAAATAGGAGAAAAACAAAGTATTACTTACTCCCTATAAGCTTCCAAAAGAAAAAAGGTATTGAAAATGACTGAAAAATTCCAACAAATCAAAGATGTAAATGTCTCAGGCTTAAACACACAACCAAATGAATTAACAATCCCGTGGAGCGATAACCATTTTCCAAAAAACTCCAAACACTTATTCCCTTAAATCCTCAAGTCAGAGGTCTACTACAAGAAGCAACACAATAATACCCAGATTCAAAAATTATAGAAACAATCCTTTCTCTTGAAGAATCCAAAAAGGTTTAATCAAGGCCAAGGGATAATAAAATAGATTATTACCTGCATTTTTCTATCATACAGGAAAACAAGTCAAGTTAAGGTAAGCTCTACATTTTTAATGCAATCCTAGTCTCCTAATTAAGTCAAGCAGACCAAACAAGGTTGCTCACATTTAAAAAAAGTTCTATTAAATTTTTGATTTCAACTTAAGATCGTGCTGAAATATTTAAAACATAATCCAACAGACCAAATGAAGAACAACGAGACCTAAATCATTATTTCAATAGGGTCTAAAAGAATACGTAAAATCAATCATAAAATCACAAGCATATAGATTATATCAACAAAGAAAATCCAGATTGTTTCCAAGAGCAGAGTTATTTTAATGAAGACACTTAAGTAAAATCAAAACAACTTAATGGGTAGAGCCTATCATTCCTGATGGCGCTTCTCCTTCACCATTTTGCAAAATATATCTGAGTAAGACTTCAATAACTTCTTCTTGCCATGAATGTCAACAAAACCTTCAGCCCTTTCTCATTCCTTTAATAGTTTCCACAGTGCCCATTAAAATTTCAAATCTTTGTAAAATTACAGTCATGTAAGTATTGAACTGGAGATTTGAAGGATAGAAACAACACCATGTAGAGCCCAATCTTGAAACAAAAAAATATCAAAACAACCAAAACTCTTCATGCACCTTCCTAGGCAGTTTTTTGCCAATTTCAAAAAAATTAAATGCAAAGGATAGATAGTTCCCTCCATTTTCCTTGCCACCGCCATCTCCATTTTTGGTGAATACTATATTAAAATTTGCATGCAACTAAATTCAGTGGAGATGCTAACTCATCTCTCCCGAAATTTTACAATTTCCTTACCAAGGTTAGCGGTAGAAAAAGATAAGGATGCATTAAACCTCATTTAATTACCTTGAAACCGATGCCACTGACCACCTAATGTCCATGTGTTCTATATTCCCCTTCTAGGTTAGCCACCTTTTTAAGTTAGATTAACATAAGTTTAGGAAATTTACTTAGGTCTATAGGTAGGTCTTTAGTTAAGGCACTAACATTTTAATTTCAAGAGACTAAGAGACATATGTTAGACTTAGCTCTAGGATTAAGTTACTAACTATTAGTTGTAGTTACAATAGGTTCCTGTTCGAAGAAATATTTCATGCTTACAAAAGAAGAACCTGCCATGACAAATGCATACAATATACAGCAGAGTCAGAAGACTTCATCAATTCTCTAGCACAGTTTGAATCCAACGATCAACTGATCTAACAAACTTGTTCATTTTCACCACAATATTTATGAATTAAACGTAAACCTTGGATCAATGGAATTGATCCAAGGTAATGATATTCTAAAATAGGAAGTTTTTATAAATACTGAACCTGGATTTATCATTCAAGAAACAAACTAATTCTACATAAGAAGGTGGGTTGTTCTTATTAAATACAGTAAAACATGATAAAATGTACCTACTCAAAGGATGAATTATTTTCTACTGCAAACATGATTTCCAAATCCACAAGAGTACACTGTCTTAAGACCAAATCACCTGTCAATGTTTACATCTTTTAAATTAGAAGTCATATTAGGTACATGCCATGCTAGAGGTGTTACAGAGAAAGATCTTCCCTTTCATCTTGAATTATATCTTCCTCATATTGTCATTAGATATCATGTTATATTTGTCAAACTCACGTAATTGTATCAAAATGAGATGACATCCTTTAAAGAAGTCCCTTTGGATTCTTGGAATCATTATTTTTTGAGAAACTCTCCATTATACTTATCTAATTTCTCTTATTTAGCTATCTTTGTTTGTAGGTCTCTTCACTTAGAAAAAGGGGGAGTGCTGGTTCATTGTGTACATATTATCATCCCGACATTGCAAATATTGGCCCAAGTATTGTTAAACCCTAATATTTTCAAGTTTTAGGTACTTTCTGCACTTAATAGTATTTACCGTAAACTAGATAATATATTCCTGGCATACCCGGTGGGACATTGTTCCCTTTCTTTTCATTAATTTAATTTATAGTAATTCTTGAGTTCTTTGCTATGTAATCACTAACATTTATGGTAAATCAACAATGATTCCTGTAATTTCCAACAATCTCTATGGATTGTTCCTGATTACTCAGTAAATTTTCCATTGAACTTGTTTTCTTTTTTGGTTCTATTTTTGTCTAACCATTGCAGGTTTCCTTCTCTAGAGTGATTTTTGATGGATTCCAATTAAGCTAAAAATCAAAAATAAAATAAAAAATAAAAAATGAAAAGCAATCATAGGTATGCTTTCTTTTTTCATCATTTTCTTTTCTAGTAGCACATTTGCCTAATTTTCCTCATCGAATTAACATTTATTTTTGGATCTAAAATGAACCTTCATGTCTAATTTATCACATGGTTTAATTAGAGTTTAATGAATTACATTCACTTGAATCCCCTCACACAAAACCTAACCACGTCAAATACAACTTGCATAAAAACACTCCTACCCAAGTGGACATACTTGGATTTCATCACTAGAGGATAAGGCAACTCAGTGTTCTGGCTGAGTATAAATAAGATGGTGGGTGGTATATTGGTTAAGGACCTAATGCCCTTATCACTGAAGTACCATGAAGTGAGGGGGTAATCTCTAATACCACGTCTTATACAGACACTAAAATAGATTTGGGCCTCACATACCTTTGGGTATATTGAGGACTCTAGCCTTTAATATCACCCAAAACCAACCATAGACTTCCATTTACTAGGACCTCTTAACCATTTTTCACATTCCACCTTTTCTAAATTAATTAAGATAATCAAAGTTCTATTGTGTGACTTACTTGCTTAATTACAATAAACCATCTAGTTTATTTTTCTTCTTAGTGATTTTTTCTTTCATGGTCCTAACCTGGCAATAGTCCCATCAACAAAACTCTAAAAACATAGTTGAATGTTTACAACAGTCATTAGAAAACCTCCAAACTCTCCTTGATGACATTCCACATATTTTAAATCATCATCAATGACACTTAACAAATGATCAAGAACCTCCAAACTTTTTTGGTAGTCAATCTACCACATTATAAATCCCCAATCTATCTATTCCCCATTTCCTCAATAGTGGAGATCCATTTTTCAATGATATTTTGGATTCAAACCCCATCGCGCTTAATGATTACTTATCTTCCCCAGGTGTCCTTCTTCAACAATATACACCTACACAACTAATTCTGGTCACCAACGTCACTTACGACTTCTCTTGGCTTGTTGATCCCAACCAAAAGTTGGTCATCCAACAACTCCACCCCTATTCCACTAATAGTGAGTTAGAAACATCAAATACCACATCTTCGGCCCCCATCATCACTTTCAATGTCAATGTTGTTTTTTCACAAGACAGAACCAATCAACAACCATTGTCTTCACCAAATATTTGATTTGGGTCCTCCTCCTCATAGAGTAACACCAATATATCTTCATCCACCTCTAGTCCTTTGATCTCCTCTACTATCTAAACACCTCTTGTAAATTTAGTAGCCATCCCAATCAGTGTGTCCCAATCTATTCCTCCTAAACAACCCACATCATCCATTCAAAATGTACTCATGTCCATCCTAACGTCGAAACCCCTAATTAATACCTACTCTATATCTAGTGTCCACCCCTCTTCATAACATTTGTCAACATCTCATGTTTTACAAATCCCCTTTTAGTACATACCTCAACAATCCCAGCCCCTTATCCACACTTCCACTCCCTTCTAGCATTTACCCCAACAACCAAATTTTTTTATCCACAGTTATATTCCCTTTCAACATATACCTCAACACCCACAATCCTTTTTGAACACTTCCATGCCTATCCAATATCAATACATACAACTATCACAACCCTTAGTCTCAAAGACAACATAAAACATTCTCGTGAGTAATCCCCTCCATCATAATATATCTCTACCATATTAGCCATATCAGAAACCAAATCCACTTACATATAATTAACTTGTCCCTTCATCATTTAATCCTCAACAAAAACCACCACAAAATGACCCCTTACAAGAATTAGTGAATAAGATCTACAGCCTTGAAGCAACCTCTATGGGTCCTAAGAACACGTTATATTATGAAAAATTTTGTAAAGAACCCATTCATCCCTCCATACCATAAAAAGTGTACCCTCCACACTGGGAACTCCCTAAGTTCCTTAAATTCTATATAAAATAAGACCCTTAACAACACATTTGGGCCTTTTGACATGATTGTTACATTATCACACATGACCAGGACCTCATGTTAAGAACATTCCCCATGTCCTTAGCTCGACTTGCATTAGATTGGTACAACAATATCCCCATTTACTCAATATTTTCCTTCACACATCTCACACATCTCTTCTTAGAACACTTCTCAATCAACATCACTAGTAAAGTTACTGTCACTAATCTATACGCTTTCAAAAAATTTGAAGATGATTTTATTACAAATTTTGTCACCCACTGGAGGGGTGTTATTAGTCAATTATCCTTTTCTCTCCCATAAACATAATTAATCAAGATATTTTATCACTCTTGTGCCAAACATATATAATCAACCTTTAAAACTCAATCTTTCTAAACATTTTACGAATCCTTAATAATGGCTCGCAAACTAGAACTCCATACTCTCGAGGATGGTAGAGTTAAACTTAAATCAAATAAGCGTAAAATTGAGTCCTCATTTAAGCCATCCTCTAGTCATGAAAAATATACTACTTCAGAAAATGTAGTCATTGTGAAAACTACTTTAAAAGAATTTTCAGATCCCAAATGAACCCATCCTCAATGTAATTATATGCCCATTGGTGAATCTTACAAAGTAGTTTTTGAAAAAATATCTACTGCATATATGATCACCCTTCCACCTATCCACCCCATTGAAAAATCTATCTAAAAACCCTCTTAGTATCGAGAGAATGATTATTAAAAATACCATAGGGTCAAAGGTCATGACATCAAAAGATGTAGCTCATTCAGAAATGTCCTTTAGGAACTCATCGAAAAAGGTGAGTTACAACTGGATAACCCAAATGCACCTCCAAATCAGAACCTAGAAATTTTGAAATAACCCTTTCAAAACCATGCTCTATCCACTAGTCAACCACAGTCTAACGTTGTTCACACTCATTATACCATCAACACAATTAAAGACTAGACATCCACACCTTCAGTTTCTAGTGCCCCTATCATGGAAGCACCATCTGAACCATCTAAAAATTATTCTGTCACAAAAATAACAAATGAATCAATGATTCTATCACAAAAATAACAAATGAATCAATAATACCATCTCCACTTAGTGTTTCTCAGAAGAACTTATTGAATCACATACTTCTCCTAGCATGACCAATGGAAAACTAGAAAATCTATCCACATCCATTCCATATATTTAAAACTCATCTGTGATATCTTCACAAGTCTTGGAAAATAAAACTATATTACAATAAATGAAAATCTCTTATGGTGATCATGTCACCCAAAACCACATGTGCAATCTTAAGAAACTTGTTACGTGACTACAGATCCTTTTTTCTAAGAAGTTTACAATCATATTGCATGATAATCTGACCTCCTCAAAAAATAATCCAAAATTCATAGCCTTTATCTTAGGGCCACACCCCTTGTCAATATTTTCATTCACTATTACAGAGTCTAAGATCATTACCCAACAAGCACCTAAATGTTTCAAACAAAAAGCATGATCCCTTCAATATCTGTATCATCAAAAGAACTTCCAGTTCCCTTGACCTCAGCTTTGAAAGGACATTATGTTGTAATATTTGAAAGGCTCATCTAATAGTCCATCATAAACTTACCTCCTCTTTAGCCATGTAGCTCTCGAGGGTGGAAAACCTCATGGTATGATTTTAAATCATTTTGTGATTATTATCCAACACTAGGGACTTATACGGAGGACTGAAAATCCATTCACATAGCTATTTTAGCCTTGTTAATAAATGAATTCCTCCCACATATATAGAATCATTAAATCCAATAAAAAAAACCCATTAGACATCTAAAACCACTACACCCAAGCCATCACCTACATCCACATCTACCAAAGGCAATGCCTCTTCTAGGAAATCCCCACTTCATCACATTGATGTAGTATGTATAACTACCAGAGATCGTGCACAATACCCTAATATTATAGATCAAAGAAAATCTAAGGTCACCATCCCTATGAATTTTGAATCACCTAACTTTACACCTTCTTCAAAGGCTAAGGTATCCATCCTTTTCATTTCAAATACCTAATATACTGCTTCCATACAAAATACTATTAATAAATAAATTCATAAAGCTCTAGTAAAAATGTCCCTTTATGAGCTTACACAAACATAACTATAATATCGACAAGCCATGATTGAAATACTTTAATCCATATCTGTATCTTTACATGATCTGCAACCATTTACGAATCTAGTTAGTACCCTCAATATGTTCACTTCCATCTCTTTTGATAGTTTTGAAATCTCTTTGTTACAACTAGAAGACCACAATATTGTTAGGAATTAATAATATCTAATGCAGAATAATTCCTCAGAATTGCAATAATAAGAAGTATGAATAGAATTATAGAAATGAAAAATGCACAACATGAAGACAATATTTAACGTGGTTCACCTAATGTGGGCTACATCCACCAGGAACACTTGCTCAGATTTTATTACAAACTAATAGTCTTCACAATTACAATAATCATATCTTGTTTGGAGCTGCGCTCAACAAACCCTCCCGAATTCACACACACTATTCACCTTCACAAAACACACTCATGTCAATCCTATTGTATGTCCATATATTTATAAGTACATCAATAGGTAGCTAAAGAGGCAGTTTTACAAAACAATGGGTACCGAAAAAACCATGGGCCCAAAAAAAGCCCATAACGGTTACCCATTACCCATGGGTTAATAAACCACCCATGAAAATTTGCTTCGGGGGCTTCATCTCCAAACCCCCTTGACCCATTCATTGGCGAGCAGGACCGCTGTAAAAATATCTGAGTGTAACACATGGAAGGTGTACCAAACTCTAACATGAAAATAGGCTCCACAAACATAACAATCTCCCACTTGGAGACTGATTTCCACTGAGAAAGCTTCCCAACCCTTCACTGTCATCCATGAAGGCCAACCAAAGTTGAACATAGCTTTATTTTATCCCTTATGACCACCTCGGTCATCATGTCTACAGGATTTTTATTGGTATGAATCTTCTCGAACTTCAACTTATCTTCCTCCAAAGTTGTCCTGATGAAGTGATATCTCAACTGTATATGCTTCATCCTGGAGTGGAAAGCAAAGTTCTTAGCTAGGTGTATAACACTCTGACTATCACTATGCAACTTATATTCCTCCTGCTTATGCCCCAAATCCTCAAGCAATTGTTGTAACCAAATCATCTCTTTACTTGCCTCTGTGGCAGCAACATACTCAACCTCTGTGGTTGAAAAATCCACCAGCTTCTGTAGTCTTGAAATCTAGCTCACTGCTATCCCACCTACAGTGTAAATATAACCTGTCGTGCTCCTCCTGCTGTCTACATCTCCAGCCATGTCTAAATCTACATAACCACGTAAAGTGGTTTTTGATCCACTATAGCACAAAACTATCCCCATGGTCCCTCTCAAATACCGAAGGATCCACTTTACTGCTTTCCAATTCTCTTTACCTGGATCACTCATAAATCTACTCACAGCTCCCACTGCATGGGAAATATCAGGCCTAGTGCACACCATAGCATACATCAAACTACCAACCACTGATGAGTAAGGTACCTTGGACATCTTGTTTCTTTCCTGCTCTGTCTTGGGACATTGCTCCTTTGATAACTTAAAATGGCCTGCCAAAGGAGTCCCAACCGGTTTAACATCCTGCATGTTAAACCTATCCAATACCTTCTTAATGTACTCTTTCTGAGATAAATTCAGCTTCCGTTCCTTCCTATCCCGATTTATCCTCATACCAAGGATTTTTTTGGCTACCCCCAAATCCTTCATATCAAAGGATTCACTTAGTTGTTTCTTGAGTACTTTTATTTCCTGCATGTTTTTACCTGTAACCAACATGTCATCAACATACAAACACATGATAATATAACTTCCATCCTCAAATTTCTTTGTATACATGCAATGGTCAGAATGACATCTAATATAACCTTGCTCCATCATGAATCTATCAAACTTCTTATACCATTGGCGTGGAGCTTGTTTCAGGCCATATAAGCTCTTCTTCAGTTTTCACACCATCTCCTCTTTACCTTTGACTTCATATCCTTTTGGCTGCTGCATATATAGCTCCTCCTCCAAATCACCATGGAGAAATGTAGTCTTTACATCTAACTGTTCTAAGTGCAAGTCTTCTGTTGTCACTATTCCAAGAACAGTTCTGATAGAAGTCATTTTTACTACATGAGAAAAAATCTCATCAAAATCTATACCTTGTTTTTGTGCAAACCCCTTGACCACCAACCGGGACTTATATCTTTTCTTTCCTCCTTCTTCGCCTTTAACTTTGTACACCCACTTGTTCTACAATGCTCTTTTTCCTTTCGGTAGCTTCACCAAATCCCAAGTCTGGTTCTCCATGAGAGACTTATGCTCCTCATCCATGGCTTGCTCCCACTTATTACTGGCATCTACCTGCATTGCTTTATCAAATCTCTCTGGCTCTCCACTATCAGTGAGTAATAATAAAGAGAAGGAGAAAAATGTTCAGGTTCTTTTCTCACCCTAGAAGACCTCTTCACTGTAGGAGTTTGGGGTTCCTGTTGAGTAGGTTCCTGAACTGATTCATGGGTCACTATCCCATCCAGAAGATCCTCTACCACTACAAATTCTTTCTTGGATTCTTCCATATTTTCTTACAACTGTTGCTTATACATGACTTTCTCATTAAAGACCACATCCCTAGACCGAATGATTTTCTTGTCCTTCATACTCCAACATTTAAATCCAAAGTCATCACCACCATAACCAATAAAAGTGAATTTTTCTGATTTAGCCTCTAGCTTGGTCTTATCATCCTTGTCACTATGAACAAACACCTCACATCCAAAGACTCTAAGAAATGAGCAATCGACTGTCTTACCATACCAATCCTCCTCAGGTATACCTCCATCCAAGGCACTTGAGGGTCCTCTATTTATCAAGTACATAGTTGTGCTCACCACTTCCGCCCAAAAATAAAGAGGAAGTCCTGCATGTATCCTTATGCTCCTAGCATATTCCATTATTGTTTTGTTCATCCTTTCTGACACCCATTCTGCTACAGGGTTCTTGGAACCATCTTTTACCCGTGGATTCCATTTTTAGAAAAATAATCATCAAATTCATTGCTATAATACTCCCCTCCATTATCTAACCTAAGACATTTTAACTTAAGACCTATTTCATTTTCTACCAAGGCTTTCCATTTAACAAAAGTATCAAATACATCAGATTTTTTTCTAATACAATAAACCCAAACTTTCCTTGTTGCATCATCAATAAAAGTAACATAATAACTTGAACCCCCAAGAGATGATACCTGAGTTGGCCCCCACACATTAGAATGTACCATCTCTAACTTACTCTCTTTCTTCGTAGGTCCAACCTTGAGAAACCTTACTCACTTTTGTTTCCCATATATGCAGTTCTCACAGAAATCCAAACATGTTTTTGTATATCTAGGAAAATTCTTCTTTATGATGTCCATACCCTTATGGCTCATATGACTGAGCCTATAGTGCCATAATGTTGTATTTGCATCTAAAGCCACAAGATTACAATCATTAGTACTATCAGTGGATAAATACAAGGTTCCAACCTTCTTACCTCTTGCCACCACAAGAGCACCCTTGGTAACCTTCCAAGAGTCAATTGTAAATATCATAGTATAACCATCACTTCCTAATTGCCCCACCAATATCAAATTTCTCCTTAATGTAGGCACATGTATGACATCCTTCAATAGCCATGTATTCCCATTCTACATCTTAACCTGAATAGAACCTTTTCCAACTATACTACAAGGCTCATCATCACCAAGAAAAACATGCCCAAAATCCCCTTGAACATAATCAACAAAATAATGCCTATGTGGAGTAGCATGAAAAGAAGCCCCCGAATCTAAAACACAAGATTCAGTAATATTATGCAAAGAAAGAATCAAAACATCCTGGCATACATTACCTAATGCCACATTTTCCTCCTTGTTTTCTTCCTGTTGTTTATTCTTATCCCAAAGTTTTCAAAAGTCCTTCTTTGCGTGCCTAGACTTTCCACAATTCCAACATATAATCTTTCTCTTGGATTTTGACTTTGCCTGATCTTTCCATTTTCCACGGTTTCCTCTATTCTTCTGTCTCCCTCTAGTTTCCACTGTTAAAGAATTCCCTGAAGTAGAAGATTCCTTAGAGATTTTTCTTCGCGTTTCCTTGCTTAGAATCAACCCTACAACATCCTCAAACTTCAACTTCGAGTTAGCTGGAACTGAGTTGCTTACTGCCATTACCAGGCTATTCTAACTTTCAGGTAAAGAGCACAGAATTAATAAAGCCCTAACTTCTTCATCAAATTCTATTGTAACTGAAGCTAGCATATTCACAACTGTATTGAAATCATTTAAATGATCTACTACTGAACTATTCTTAGACATCTTCATATTAAACAAATTTTTCATTAAAAATATCTTGTTAGAGGCAGAGGGTTTTTCATACAACTTCCCTAATGCATCCATTAGATCTTTTTTAGTCTTTTCATTTGAAACATTAAATAATACCGAAGATGCAAGACACAACTGGATTGTCCCAAGTTCCTTCCTATCCAGAAAATCCCATTCCACATCTGTCATGCTTGAGGGTTTTTTCACCTTCTTAGACAATGGAGTATAAAGATCCTTCTGATAAATGTAATCTTCCATCTGCATCTTCCAAAGAATGAAATTCTACCCATTGAATTTATCAACCCTAGATCTTCCATCATCTGCCATAGCTCCCACTCAAGCTAAAAACGTTCCCTGCGATTCAACACTTCAACAAACCAAACCAGGCTCTGATACCAATTGTTAGGAATTAATAATATCTAATGTAGAATAATTCCTTAGAATCACAATAATAAGAAGTATGAATAGAATTACATAAATGAAAAATGCACAACATGAAGACAATATTTAACATGGTTCACCCAATGTGGGCTACATCCACCAAGAACAATTTCTCATAGTTTATTACAAGCAAATAGTCTTCACAATTACAATAATCAGATCTTGTTTGGAGCTGCGCTCAACAAACTCTCCCAAATTTGCACACACTATTCACCTTCACAAAACATGCTCATGTCAATCCTATTGTATTTCCATCTATTTATAAGTACATCAATAGGTAGTTGAAGAGGCGATTTTACAAAACAATGTGTACTGAAAAAAACCATGGGCCCAAAAACATCCCATAACGGTTACCCATTACCCATGGGTTAATAAACCACCCATGAAAATTTAATTCGGGGGCTTCGCCCCCAAGCCCCCATCGAGGGGGCTTCACCCCCCGAACCCCCTTGACCTATTCACCGGTGAGCGAGACCACCATAAAAATATCCGAGTGTAACACATGGAAGGTGTACCAAACTCTAAGATGAAAACAGGCTCCACAAACATAACAAATATTCCATTATTCATCACCTCACAAATCAATAATAATCTTTTTAAGAGATTCATGATTGAAAATGAAACCAATATAAAATATTATATCATCACATGCCTTTAATATACTCCAGCTACCCAACACTATCATCACCCAGTCACCTACGGTAGTAGAATCCTTCAATGACATAGTCACTCCCACATTGGAAAAAATTATCTTACAATAAAATTCATCATCAAAACCCTCCATGAGCTCTTCTATCTAGTATACAAACATTATACCAGTTTGACCCTAGATACACACTAGGTGTTGTATCCCATCGACTCTCCATCGTTGTATGAAATATGAACATGAGGGTAAAACTTTCACTATTTTCGTAAATCCAAATCCATTCAAAGCATGCCACATGATGTATCAAACCAATGATGTTCTTGTCCATAAAATGAATTCATGATCCTCTAATGAATCTTCTATCAGTTCTTCCATCATGACATAAAAATTACTTGATGACACCTCCTTTGACAATGTCATGCAATGCCTTTCACTAGGGGAGTATCACTTCCTTACCCTTAATTCACTTCCTACACTGAATACATATGAAAGACATGATAAACAACCCATGTATGAGCCTAATGTTGGAGATTTTATCTCCTTCGGTATGCCCCACTTTAAAACCAATCTTGTATGCAGAGGGATCAATAATCCTTCTCTGCATCCTAAAAATCAACTCCACACAAATCCATTCATATCAAACTTTTCATTTCTATATAACCAAGCCTATGTATAGATGTACCTCCATTAAAGTTCCTGTAAGGGCTTTGGCCTTAGATGTTATGAATATGTAATCCATGAATTAATCCTTAATCATTCCCACAAACCTCATGAAAAATACAGGTTAGGGTTTGAAAAACCGGCATCAGAGTCCTCCACAAACATCTTATCTAGATCCATAATAGAAATAAAATAAAATTATCCATCTATGCACAATGAATCCATGGAAACAGATGACACCATTTCCATCATGACTAACTTTTTTTAGTAAATAGAATTACTTTAAGACATCTTACATATCAGGATAATAATTGTCTTCCACTTGTATTACTCGAAATGATAGAGGAAGAGTCCCCTACCATCGACATTATTCAATGCCATAGTGACCAATCCATCCTCTCCTATATTGGGGCAGAGGAACATTACCTTCAAAATAATTTCCCACCTAACACATCAACACTCCTTAATGAATCCACTATCGAGGTTAATATAGGGACTCCACAGGATCCTCACATCATCAAAGTGGGTTAATCCTTTAATTCAAAATAATTGGAAAACCTCACCGCCTTCCTCTCTAAACATATTCAAAATTTTGTATGGTTATATAGTGACATGATGGGAATTAACCCTAATATTCATAATATATTAACTTATACCAATTATATGCCTCTCAAATAAAAGCTACATAGGATACACCCTCACATGTATCTTCTCATCAAAGAAGAGTTATAACATATTATTTCTACCAATTTCATCTTACACATTGATTATACACAATGAGTCTCTAATATCGTACCCATAACCAAAGCCTCTTGAAAGTTACACATTTGTACAGATTTTTGAGACTTCAATCTCACTTATCCTAAAGGTGAATTTCCCCTTCCAAACATTGATCAACTTATCAACCTTACTAATGACCACAAAATTCTCTCCATTATGGATGCCTTCTTTGGCTATAATCAGATCCTTATTGCCACTGATGATCAACACAAAAAATCCTTCATCCATCCTTGGGGGATTTTCTTCTATCGTGTAATGCCCTTCAAACTTTAAAATGTAGGGGTCATTTATCAATGCACAATGACATACATTTTCCATGATCTTATCAAAAAAATTGTAGAATATTACTTTAATGACCTCTTGGGAAAATCTAAGAAATGTAGGGACCATATCACTATCCTTGACACAATATTCACTTGTCTTATCTAGTATGTCATCCACCTTAACCCTACTAAGTGTGTATTTTGTGTCCTCAGTGATAAAATTCTAGGGTTCATCATTTTTATTAGGGGAATTAAAGTAGATCCAACTAAGATCAAAACCATCATCAAGATTCCTCCTCCATCAAACCTTAAACACTTCGTAGCATTCAAGGTAAACTTCAATTAGTCCTCTTTTTCATCTCACAAATTTTAGACCGTTGTCAGACTTTACATCATCTTTTCTGAAAGGATGTACAATTTAAATGGGATCAAAATTTTCAAAAGGCCTTCAATGAAATCAAACAATATATCTTATCACCACATGTTCTTACACATCCACATTAGGGGTAGCCCTTTTATCTCTACATATCCACTCATAATAATACATTAGGTGTCATGCTTGCTCATCGAGATGAGTAAGGTCATGAATAATCTATTTAATATATAAGCCACACTCTTCATGACTATGATACATGTTATAATGAAGTAGAAAAGTTGTCTTTTTCCTTATACTTTGTAATGTCCAAACTCTGTCATTTATCTACTCAATCAAAAACCTTACTTTGTTACCAGCTTCAATCCTCATAATACCATGCATATCAAAATGATTGTATAACTTGGTGGCTCATACCCATGACCAATTTTGACATTGAATTCATCTCACAAAATTATAGTAAGGGATAATCCATCACTGACAAGCTCACCAAAGCCCCTCTTCTTGATAATAAATTCACCTCACAAATAATTCCCTAACAAATCTATCAACACTATTGATAAAAAATACACTTCTATAAAAATGACATTCTTCTTTGATGGATATCATTATCATACCTCCCTAGGAGACTCATATCCGCTTGTCTTTCAAATTAAACTTCAAATGTACTAATAATATGGTATAATACACAACTCTTATCACGGGTCTCCTAACCAATATCATGTTGGGTGTTCAAATCCTAGATATATATGGGGATTTACAACTTGTCATCAATCACATCAAAGGAAATTATCAATGTAAAAATGATGTTCTACAAAATATAAAACTATTATTGAATTCCTCTTAGAATACTTTGATTGTCACAGTATCCAAATAGTTCCACAATCTTCTAAAAAAAAATTAGACACCATGGCCTCTCTTGCATAACTTATCCCCATGTCAACTGATGGTTCCAAATTATTTATTTTTGTATAAAGACTTGATCAAACATCCCACAATAATGAAATCCCTTCTATCAATCTCATTGAAAATAATCCAAGAGACCTCTGGTACACTCAAACATTTGACTATCTCTTAGAATCTAAAATTCCTTCCAACTTATCTAAGAACGCTAAAATATATTTCCTTCAATGTGTTACCCAATATGTCATCATATGTGGTGTTCTATACAAATGCAAATTTGAAAACCTCTTTTTACGACGTCTCAAATCCCATGAATCTACTAAAGCTATCCAATAATTCCACGATGACATATGTGGTGCACACTTTAATGGTATGGCTATAGCTAAACACGTGCTATGAATGGGTTATTATTGTCCTACTCTCAATCAATATTATTGTGCATATGTTAAGAAATGCATTAAGTGTCAAAAACATTCCAATCTCACTCACATTCCCAGTCAAGCTCTATAACTCACTGCTCAAGATCTATGGTCTTTCTCACAATGAGGACTTAACCCCATTGGTCTCATCAACCCTCATTCATCACAATGACTATCACTCTATCATCACCACTACTAAATATTTCACTAAATGGGTAGAGGCTATTCCCCTAGTACTCTACTATAGAAAATAAAATCATCGACTTCATCTATCAACATACCATATGTTCACTTTAGCACCCCTCATAAGTCTAATCACTGAAAATGGAAATTCTTTTAAAAACAAGGAAGTTAAAAAATTATGTGAAAAATTTAATATGAAACTAAGATATCCATCACCTTATTATCCACAAGAAAATGGACAAGCCGAGGCTTCTAATAAGTACACTTAACAAAATTATCATGAAAACCGTGGCAATCAAGCAGGCAAGAATTGGTATCCCCAAATCCCAATTTCTCTTTGGGCTTATCAAACTAGTACTACATACTCCTGCAGGTCCTACTCCCTTCTCTTTATTCTATGGCTCCTAGGTAGGTCTTACCCATTAAATTTCAAATCCCATCCCTCCATGTATCCCTAAGATATTTTATCTCTGATGAGGATTATCATCAAGAGTTGTCTAACACAACTAGAGTTTTTAGATGAGTTTCGCCTAACAGCCCTCGAAAAACATCATGTTTTATAAATATTGCATCATCAACATGTACATATAAAAAACATGTCAAATAATGTGCAACTTCCATATTGGTAATCTTTGTGCTCAAAAGAGAAGTCAAAATGTCCATTACTCTAGAAAGGAGTAAACGTGGAAAGTTTTCCCCAAACTAGATCAATTTATATGTCATCACTCACAAGTATGGGTTAGGAGCTCTATCATATAGACTTATCTTGATGGTATACCTAGAAAAAGGAACATTTGAATGCCTTGCACTTAGTGTAATTTCTACTATTAACATATTTACCATGTCATGAAAATAGTCACATCAAAGATCTTATTCCACCACTAACCTCGTCACTCATCATTGTAATGATTTGAAAGTATGTGGTTTACTGTTACTATCCTATGTCATCAAAACCCTAAAGATGAGAATCTAAAGATCTGTGTCATCAAATATTTTCACATGGACAAGTTCCTCCTTCAGAAAGTAGCACCGTAATCATTACATCCATCCACTTTTTTCTACCAAATGAAGACATGCTAGAGGGTACACATGTGTAGTCTATGCACACGTATCTTTGCCTCTCCTTAAAATGGTCTATTAAGCCTACCCTTGGCATAAAAATTAAAGTCAATAAAATCTATGGATGCATCTTATAAAAATATATATTGATCCCTCAAAGGATAGCTATCAAAATCATATGGTCAAAATACAGAACTAATCCCTCCAAGGACATACTATCCTATACAAACATATAGACCGATCCCTCAAAGGATGGCTATCCAAAAGAATAATAATCTAAAAAGTTAAAAAACTTGTAGACCAATCCCTCAAAGGATGGCTACCCATGTCATTATAAAAATTATTCCCACATCGATCAACCTTCAAAAATTAAAAAATACCAAAAGTATCCTAGGAAAGCTTCCCACATTGATCAAGTTTCCCATAAAAATTATATACTATCCGATATATGATATATATATATATATATATATATATATATATATATATATATAGCTGAGACATGAGCTTACAAAGTGATTGAAAGGAGAATCATACTCTCCTGACACACACTACATATATAAACCCTTCCTATGTTCTATGAAGCTATACAGTTTCACTTCCATTTGTACCCAAGATCCTACATATGACTACTTGTTGATTAGTACATGTGCTAACATTTTTTATAATGACAAAAAGTGCAAGAGCCTTCAATATACAATTTTTACCATCACATATGTACCAAATCTATTCTAAAAGCAAGGATTTCACATTTTATTCCCAACCATGATTAAAATACAGTTTTAATATACATTGAGATCAATATATCTCAAAGTCACAACACATCGAAAAACTAAATTTGCATCCATATCTAAAAATCAATAATATGATATAACACAATTAACATACATCTCAATATCAAGTCTAAATAATCACATCTAAAACATCGTATCAAATTCAAGCCATACGAATATCATCTCATACATTACATCAAAAATATCTCAACATCACTACATCAACATAAAATATATCTAATCTATTCTCAACATCACGTCAAAACATGTAATCAACATATCTATGACATCTAATATGTATATATCCAATATCTAAAAACTACATCATCACATTATAAACATCAAGTACCAAAATAAGTCAACATATGAATTTAAAAAAAATCATATATATATATATATATATATATCATAACAATGTGTCAATGTACATCATCAGGAGTCTCAAAAATCCATGTATAAAAAATATGCATCAATATAAGCTTCAAAAAGAGACACATGCATATAGAAATCCATCAATCGGATGCCTCCTAAAGTGCTACTCCCTTGATCACCACCCTTACCTCCATATTGTACTCTACTAGGACCACCTCTATCCAGACCTTGTGGTGGTTGTCCCACAATCATTGTGCTACCTGATGATGTCACTTGTCTCTGCACCTAATACATTGTAAAACAAGGCTCATCGAGTACCCTTCATCAGAAAATATCCTCACAATATACCAACTCCTCAAAAAATTATTGGTAGTTATTCAAGTTAACAATACTAGGTTGTCCCATCTGTCCACTAGTATAAGCCCTCACTACCTATATCTCGGCTCCCAAAACTAAAGTTCACGTGATACCGAGGGCCTTTCTCAAGACCTCTTACTACTTCCTATAATTGTATCGATCAACTATGGCTTGTGTAATATCTACTTGTACAATGGCTAGCCACTGAATCAATCTGTCTCACTCGTTAACCAAGGAATCTCTCTCAGAATTCAAGGTCGTCTTATTAGCCAACAATTCAGATTTCTCATCCTATAATCACTCCACTGTAACCTCCGATGCTGCCATGTCCTCACCACTAGCCACATCCTCACCTCATACACCCTCACTCTCACCACTTGCCACCTGAGGAGCCTCCTGTACATGGGATTATACATGTTTTTTTACCCTGGAAGGTTAGGCCTACCACCATGTATCTTAAGCCTTAGAAAACCTGACATCATCCACAACCATGAACACACCCTGATCATCCAGCCCCATCATCCCCTCCTCATTGATAATGGCATAAAGTTCGGTAACAACTAGAAGTGGGGTATCTACATTAGTTTACTGATGCCAATATGCTATAATTACCTCTAGAACATATTGAATCAATCCAAATTTTCTCCTAATGTGACCAAACCTAATCAACTCCCACTCCCTGGGTCAACTATCTTGTACCCATATATCCTGTTGGGTGGCTATGAGCTCACCCTCATCACCCTACCATATGGGTAACCCAATATATGGTATTTATATGACATCACCACCCTATAATCTAGCAAGGATATGTCGATAATGCTCCTCCCATGCACTAGTCCTACCTTACCCCTATCTGAACTCCATCAAAAAAATCCAACTATCTCACCCAACGCCGCTAGGAATCCTCATGGTAGACCCCTAGGCTGAGCCACTATAATGTTCTCATATGCCAAACACTGAAAAAAAAATACTACATCAATTCCAAACCTCCACTCTATCCTCCACAACCACAAGTCCTTGTAAGTATGTGCAAGAAATGCATGGGCCCATGCAAACATAGTCCTTTTCTCCATGATGTCCGCTAGGACTCCCGTCAACATCCATGAGAACTGACCCCCAATAAATTTTGTAAGGCATAATAACTAATACCAATAATCATCAAGGTCATGTGTGCTCATCCCTATGTTTCGAGACCATACAATGCCACATATGAAAATCCACCTAAAGATAAATCTACACCATCTACATCATCACCATACAGTCTCCTCATCACCCCATCCCTTTGTGTCTCATCAATCAAGTACACCTACTCACCCTAAATAGGAAATCTAAATATCTTGTGTACATCCTCCAAGGTGATGGTCATCTCACCTGTCAGTAACCAAAAATTACATGTGACAGGATCCCACCTCTCCAGTAACATGAGAAAAAAACCCTTCTACCTATGGATACACCTATAATGGCGTATCGCCTAGATAATAACATCCTATAAGTGATCCCACTCATCATATGATAAAGAGGATCACACATCATCTAAAATTACTGGAATCCTATCTCGTATAGTCAGCTTATCTCTCCCATGCATCTATAACACACAAAACATCGATTAGAATACTATTTAATCAAAAATTTCATCATATAATAACATAAAAAATAATCACAATAGTCACTAGCGATTCACCCTAATTTTCGAAGTTTCACCCTAATTTCCTATGATTTTACCAAATCTTCAATGATTTTGGCAATTCAAAAAATGTTCCTTGACACGGGACCAAAAACAAAAAAAACTAAAAAACATAGAAAAGCTACTTACCTCTCCTAGAGTGGGCCTCCTCTGTCTCCTAGATCCTCTAACAACCTCCATTTTTTACTTTTCACTCAAAATCTCACAAATCAGAGCTTTCAAGCTCTCTCAGCGCACGGTAAAAATGTACTTACCATGGTAACATCACCTATTTATAAGGCACAAATTTTTCCACCTAGGAATCACTGACAATTCCTTCAATTGTCGACGATTTCTTTAAATCTCTAGTGATTCCCTTCAAATTGTTGAAACACACCTTTTCAAACATAAAAGTCATTTTAAACCAACATTTCCATCATCCTTTTATAAAATTGCACATTTTTCTAGCATGTGCCTCCTTTTTAGGGCCCCAAGCCCTTTGTAAAATGATTTAATAAAATATGAATAATTCTGTTAAAATGTAAATGTAAATATTTGTTATAACTGATTTATAATGAAATACAAGTGTTAGGCAAGTTATTTGATTTTAATTATGAAAGGAAATAAGATATGTAAGATACTTATCTTAGATTTTCTTATCCTGAAGTGAGTATGGACTGGAGAATGTGATGGAACATGAGCACAAACCATTGCAATCAGGCTCATAAAGATGTAGAGATGCTCGCAGTGATTAGGCATGGACCTAAGAAAGGATGGGTAAGGATGCACTGTCACGGGCACCCAAGACCTCTGTGGGGGTGCTGGAGTCTGCAGAAAAGGTCGGAATGCTGGTTCTAAAACTATTCACTAGGGTTTCACACTTGTTCACCTTTGGTCACCTGTATGTCATTCTTAGATCACTGAAGGTACCTATCAAACTTCACACAAATATCCTCCTGTAAAACCCTCAAAAAGACATCAAATCCTAAAAAATAAAGATGCAAAATGAGGGGTCAGACTATCCTAAGTTGTCAATTAGTGAACTTATGACTTAGTGATACACTAAATCTTAGACCCAATGTAGTTCTATGTGTTTTTGTGTGCAATAGATCTCCTAGGTTTCCCTCATGCCAAAGACACCAAGATAGCAGGAAGTAGCTAGATAAAAATAAAAATGTGTGGATGGAATAGAATGAACTCCCCTTCCTATGTAGTGTGTATGCAGAATAATGAGCCCAAGATGCAGTCCCTTTAATATGTAGATAGATAACCCTTGATAGAAATTTCCTGCCATTATAATGCTATGTATGTTATGTTTATATAGGAATATCTTGCTTGAATTTCGACACTAATGACCTGACATGTGGACTAGTACCTTGGGATGTGAGTGGGAAAATTTTAAATACCAACCTCAAGTGTCAAAAATAAGATCAAACATAAAGAAGAAATGGGCACCCAGGATAGAAAGGAGCGCCTGGGAGCTAGTTTTCAGTCCTGGGCACTAGTGTCTAGAGACAAATGATGAAAAATGAGTAGAGACTAAATGATAAGGATCCTTGTGCTTTAAAAATAACTCGGTGTATGAGTGACAAGTGTGAAAGATAAAAGAAATAGAAACCAACAACACAAGCAGATGGACTAGGGAATGGGTCACCAGTGAATACTTTTCTTGCTCAAGATCCATATATAAAATAACATACTTAGTGCAGTATATTAAATAGTAATAAGTGTGTTATTTTATGTCTACATTTTCCCCCCCTTTATGCTATTTGAATGAAATTAAAGTAGTGTAAAGGAAGTGAGGAACATACCTAGAAGAAGTACAAAGAAGCCCGTGTTGTATAAGTACGCACAGAATAAGAACATATAATGTGGTGAACCATGGATCAACGTGACAATCCACATGGCATAATGAGAGACTTCAAACCATTATGAGGAGAACTAAATGAGATTGATGATTTTGATATTAAGTGATTGGAGATTTTGATTTTTTTGGTGATGGAGATATGTTGGGGGTAGAAGTGATCGTTTCCTAACCCGATTTCATGTGTATGAAAAATTCAGAATTTGGACATCCTACCACTAGAGGAAGAGTGTAGGGAGAGAGTTCTAGTTTTACTCTCAAACTTTAACTACATCCTCAAAAATTCTAGCCGCTGCAGATGGATAAAGACATAATTTTGTTTCTTTGGATCCATTTTAATTTATTTCGATCAAACGTGAATAACCCATATAGGATCAGTATAGGAAAGGAAATGACGTCTCGTTTCTCCAACTCTAAGGGTGTTGATATAATGTTATGAGATGGCTTCCATTTTAGGTCATCTGGAAGAATTAGAAAATGTAGAATAACTTCCCCTGTTAGGTCATATGGGAAAGTGGTGATATAACTCTCAAGTTAGATCATCTGGGAGGAAAAATATTATGTGTTGTGTCGATTGATTGATGTGATTTCAAATATTAAACTATTTTTTTGTCAATATTTGAATGTATTTGATTAATTGAATGATTACTCATGGAAAAAAAATTCTCTTTTTTCCCCCAGATTAGGTCATTAAGGGAAATCATTAGAAAGAGGTGTCAAATATCCCATAATGTATGAGAAATGTTTCGATAATGAGATATTTAGAGATGTAAAATGATCATGTAATGGTGTGAGGGGGATTATAGGATGCCCTGATTGTATGCACCCATTTTCGGCCAAATCGAGAGTGATGATGAGAACGAACACTGAACCGAAAGTAAGCATGTAATGATGTAATAGTGAAGCATGATGAGTATTGCAAAAGTGTATCTATATTGAGTTTTAAAAATTTCAAGGAGGGATATAGTGTTTGTTGAATGTGTATGATCTGATAGTAGGTTGAATGTTTAAGAGAGTGACTCAAATGAGACATGAATCGGAGTAGGGATTCTCCAGATATCATTGAAATGGTGCGATGTGTATTAGTTCAGATGATAAGTGTAAATAATGACAATAACGTGGTAGGTGATCGAAAGTTACTATAAATAGTAATATGAAAAAGTCAATAGGCATCTCATTTGATTATTGCATGAGTGTGATTTTGAGCTCTAGGTATGTGAAGATTTCCTCAAGTGAGAGCACCGTGATTGAGTCATTTTGAGATAATGGTGGAAGTTGTGGCGTCACGTATGATAGCGGAGCTAGTAAGTGTGATTTTTTTTAGAAATTGTGTTGAAAATAGTTGTTTTTGGTAAAAACTTTATTTTTGTTTTTCTAGATGTTGTTTACCTAGGAAATATTGGCGAAGTTATTAATGACCTTCAAGAAACTAGCACCAAATAATGGGAACTAGTGACCTATTCCAGGGCACCCGAATCCTACTTCTGGGCGTTGGCATCTGAGAAGGTTACATTGAACCCAAACTGTGAGAAATGTTAAAATTGGTGTTTTTAAATGTTGTTGGTTGTTGTTCTCACATGTATATGATGTACTAATGTTGGTTTTATCATTTTTAGTGTCTTGTAGAGGGATATTCATTTGCGGGAGTTTTGTGGTGGTTGTCATTTGAGTACATTGTTAGGATTGGGGTTGTCCATTGAGGAGTGGGATGTTCTAGACCATGCAAGATTGCTGAACATAGTGAGGATGGCAGATGTGCCCCATAATATGCCTATGATCACAACTTTGTGTGAGAGGTGGTGTGCTAATACTTGCACATTCTAGTTTCCTATAGGCAAGATGACCATGAGTTTAGAGGACGTATATCACATATTATGATTTATTATTATTGGTGAGATGGTTAAGGTGATAGCTATAGATGATGCATAGAGACAGATGAGGACCGTTAGGTGGTAATTTATAGGGACCCAAGTTCAGACTGAGGTCCACATTATTCTGGATGCTATACTGAATCAGGGGTTATGTAATTACATAAGTTCATTTTTGGTGATTACTTCATCGATTGCAATGGAGGGTGGTGGTATAAACATCTTGTATAATATGCACAAAATTTTCCATTTGATAGAGGAGGATGGGACGAGATATGCATGGGCACGATGTGTATTGGCCCAGTTGTACATAGATCTATACAGATTTATGTAGGAGGAGCACGGGGGTGGGATTGGAGCTACCACATTGTTACAAGTATGGCCTATGAGCATATTGTGATAATGGGGCTACTCAGTGGACCGCAAGGAGAGTGAGCAAGGACATATATATTTAATGGGAGATGGGTAGGTGTTCACAGTCAGAAGATGGATATGAATACCTATACAAAAATGTTAGATCATATAGGGCTAGAGGCCATGATATGGAGGACATACCAAGACTACAAAGGATGGATAGAGGATGCAGTAGAGCTTTGATGTATTCGACAGACTATGTGGCTAGAGTATCGGTTTCCAGGGGTGACCAAGCTATCGAGGTGGAGCAAGTATCATAACAGTTTAGTATGCCCTAGGATGTGCCCACAAAGTCATATATATGGGTGAAGGCCATCAAGGCACCGAGAAGGGATGGAGCTAGACCAAGGCCCACATGAGAGAAACTAGTACCAACTGGGGTAGACGAGGAAGATGTGGTGATAGAGCCAATAGATGTGGATGATGTGGGGTGTATGAATACAAACCATGCATGGTGGGTGTCACATCGGTGGGTATTTTTTCCATTATTTGTGGATGTGGTGGGAGCAAATACTAGGAGGAGGAGTAGAGGGGCAAGGACATGCCCCTGATAGTGTGGTAACAGTGATAATAGAGAATGAGTATTTTTTAAAGTGATACTTTTGATTTATTATTTGGTTGTGTAATTGTTGTTTTTATCTAATGTGTTGATCTATGGATGTAAGTGATGCGTATTGGTTACTTATTGTCGACACATGCATCTGCACATTGACACATAATTTTACACCAATGTACTCATAGGTGGCAATATACTAGAGTGGGTGGACACCATTGTAGATGAGCATGCTCATTTATTCAATCAAGTGGCACTAGCGGTGATGAAGTGTACCGTGTTACTGGGAAAGAGGGATGAGCTTAAAAAGGAGACCCGGTAAGATAGATAGGTTACAAATGGAGGTCCCCTATCACAAGATTTATTTTAGAGGTTCGTTGAGTTACAGGGTCATCTTTCAGGGTCGTCAGATGATGTTACTTTATTACATAGGAAGGTAGAGAGGTATAGGGGCCATGACTAGTGGCGTAGATTGAGCGGTGAAGCATCTAGTTCTAGGGATCCCGTAGTTATAGATAGTGATAGCAATAATGAGATATGATATATAGTGATTTAACAATGTACTGGGGGATTGCCTCCCAATATTGACATTTTTGTAACTATGATTGTGATTATAACTATATATATATGGACTATTGGCGTATGTTTCATTTTATTTGATGTTTATTGATGTGCGATGTGATGATTAGGACTTATATCTTGATTTATGATGTGTTGATTATTGTCGCTATATGTGATGTGTGATGTTTTTTATCATTATCTTTTTTATCTGATTTTTCATGCGTAGTTGTTGATGTTTATTGATGAATAATGATGATTAATTTGATCATATCTAGATAAGTGATGAGATAGTGTATGTGATAATAGATATTGTATGGAATATATATAGTGTGATTGCACCATGTGATAGATAGATAATGTAAAAGTATAATGTATGACTAGAGATGTGATGAATGGTAAAGTATGAATTAAAGAAAGGATGTAAAAGAGTATGTGAGTGTGATGATTGTAAAAGTGTACTTATGTGTGTGTTAGTATGATGAAGAGGGGGGAAGAATAATGATGCCCCCCAGTGAGTGAATGATGAGGTTCATGTATATAATGCCCCTCAATAGTCAAGAATGAGCCAAAAAGTAAGAGTTTCTCATCGAGAAGTGATTTGATGATGTACACTAGATACATATATTGATATAATGTATAACACAAAGACATGGTGAGGTTCTTATTATAGTAGATCCATCAGTAGTCATGTAAGAATTGTAAGAACATGAATGTGTATCATCGAGGGGTTAGGTGAGGAAATAACCTACCAAAGACCAAGCTGGCGTGTGGAGCGGTGGAAGCATGTGGGGATTAAGTACCATTAGTGTATGAACCAAATTGAATGTCATATGAGATGGTGTCTGATGACGGATAATGCAGAAATGGGAAGTGTAGATGCTGACAACCTAAGAATCCAATGTGCAGTAGTATCATTGTGTAGCATATAATATGGTGCAACAATGGATGAATGAGATGGAGAGCACTCATGAACAACAACTTGTGGTGGTGGATGAATAATTACCTTAGAACTAGATGAAGGAGATAAGTCAACTGGAGCAACAACACACTTGTGTGGAAGTGGACACATATAACACTCATGAGAGCGAGAACCAAAGTAAATGACATACATGTATCTTCTAATTTTTGTAACCTATCATAAAGGGTGCAATAAAGTCATTATCATGATAGCCATTGATACGATGATAGGTGTAATAAGGTTGATCACACTGGAATTGCAAGCGATGAGGTGCATGATGTTGATTATAAGTTAAGCAAATCATGTGCTTATCAAGAAAATAACACAACACATCATGAAGCCTAGCATCATAAGAAAAGTGTAATAGTTCTCATGGAGGGGATGGAGGTGCCTTATGTGGATGTTGTTGTTGTGGAGGAGATGTAGGACACTTACGCAATGAAGTAGATTTATTTTTCTTGTAAGGTGGAGGGGATGGAAACCTAGGAGGATTCTCAACAAGATGGAAGATGAGAAGAGATAGATGGTGAAACATTAGGAAAAATAGGAGGATCTATGACATGTGTAGAAATGAGATATTTTTCTAAATCAATGACCTTATAGCATAAGAGTGTGAATGATTCACATGTATCATATTGAAAGCATTATTTTAAAGCAAGAATAAAGCCTCAAAAAAAGATGAATTAATTTTCTAAGTCAATAGGCTGAAAAACTAGTTGATGCATGCAAGCATTGAAACACAAAATGTAATCAATAATGGGCTTTGTTCTTTCCTTGATGTAAGCTAGGTAAATAATCATATGTGACTTTAGGGCCATTGTTAAGTATAAAGTGTATAAGGAAGGCCTCTTCCATCTCACAATAGGTACTAATAGATCCAAAGGGTAGATGTGTGTACCATTGGAGAGTGTCATCAGTAAGACTATGGTGAAAATATTTTAGCAATAATCAATCATTAGAATAAGAATCCATAGCTAGATGATAATGCTTAAGATGACAATATGGATTTATAGTACCATCAAAGAATGAAAATGTATGAATAATGAAATACTTAGGGAATGCTAAATTGTGAATGTTTTTTAGAATAGGGTTTCCATGTAAAGAATTATTATCAATCGAAGCATAATAGGATTTTGTTTAAAGCGTGAGATATTGGACCCAAGATTGTAATTGGAAAACATCATGCATGAGTGATAAGATGTCACGTGAAGGAATATTAGAATATGTGAATGGTGTATGGAGTGGTTTAATATCTCCATTATTAATTATCATAGGGATACATCATGAGAATGAATAAAATAAGCCGATACTAAGGGAACACTAGATATAGGTTCTAAAGAAGTAACATGAGGTGAAGAACATGAGGTATCAGTAAAAGTAATAGGAATGACATCGGAAGCATTATTAAGATATGAAGTAATGGAAGGAGATGGATCATGAATGTTACTAGAGATAATCTCAGAAGAAGATGAAAGAAGAGTAAAAAATTCACATTCAGCAGTATGTAAAGAAGTAGAATCATTGATAGTATGTGTATCATCAATATTAGACAAAGATTCAGATGCAAGGATTTCATTAAGTGTATCACCAACATATAATGAAGGAGGAGAAGAACTAGTATGGGATGCATTATTAGAAATATTTTTAGAAATGTGAGTATGAGATGCAACTATAGAATCATCTTGAATAGTATGAGAAACAACATCATGCACATGTTTATTTTCATCATGTTTTTTAGCTAAAGCATCATCATCAAGATTAAGCATAAAACTGATAATAGCATCATCTAAAGTCTTAATAGAAATAGAAGAATGTGGAGTACAAATGATAGAATAACAAGGTCTACAACTAGAGAAGCTTGTTGGGTCAGATAAAATGCTAATAGTAGAATGATCAAAGCTAGTAGGAACATTACATTCATGAGCTAACAATTGCCTTTGAGTATCATCTGGAAGAATAGTGTTGCGATATAGTGCACTAAGTTCAGCTATGGTTGCTTCATCATAAATAGGATTAATTCTCACATGAGGCATGGCTAGCCTAGGAGGAGAAGAACTATTCTTAGCCATTAGGGTTTTAGTGGATCCTAGGGAAAGGAGTTCTAAGCTACGGGTTCACCAAAATAATTGAATAAAATCTGAATAATTCTATTAAAATCTAAATTCAAAGATATCCTATAACTGATATACAAATAAATACAAGTGCTAGGAAATTTATTTAATTTTAATTATGAAAGGAAATAAGAGAAGTAAGATTCTTATCTTGATTTTTCTTATCCCAAAGTGAGTCTAGACTGGAGAATGTGATGGAACAAGATCACAGATCATCATAATCAGGCTCAGAAAGATGCATATATACTTGTAATTCCTAGACATAGGTTCCTGGGTAAGGATAGGGATGCCTGCGGGAAACCAAGACCTCTTTAGGGGCACTAGAATCTACATAAAAGGTTGGAACCTAGTTTCGATGTTGTCTCTAGGGTTTGACACTTGTTTACCTTTGGTCAACTGTATATTGTGCTTAGATTGTTGAGGTAATTGCAAAATTACACACAAATATCCTCCTGCAAAACCATCAAAAGACATCAAATCCCAAAAAAGAAAGATACAAAATGAGGGGTTTGACTATCCTCAACTATCAGTTAGTGAACTTACAACTGATCGCTGCACTACATCTCAAACCTAGTGTAGTTCTATGTGTTTGTGTGTGAAATAATGCTCCTAACTCACCCTTATGCCAATGACACCAAGATAATGGGTGATAGCTAGATAAAAATTCAAATGTTTAGATGGAATAGAATGAAATTCCCTTCTTATGTAGTATGTGTGCAAAATAATGAGCCCAAGATGCAGTACCTTTGATATGTAGATAGATAGACCTTGATAGAAATTTATTTCCATTATAATGGTATGTATGGTGTGTTTATATAGGTATGTATGTTGTGTTTATAAAGGTATCTCTTTCTTGAATTTCAATAATAATGACCCGACATGCCAACTCGTACCTCAGGATATGAGTGGGAAAATAAAAATGAATGACCTTAAGTGTCAACAATAGGATCAAATATAAAGAGGACACAGGTGCCTAGGATGGAAAGAAGCACCTAGCCACTAGTGTCCAGAGGTAAATGATGACAAATGGGAGGAGAATAACTGATTGGGATCCCTATGCTCTTACAAGAACTAGGTGTATGAGTGACAAGTGTGAAAGATAAAAGAAATAGAAACCAAAAAGACAAGTGGATGGACTAGGCAACGGGTCACTAGTGAATACTTTTCTTACGTAAGTTCCATATATAAAACAACATACTGGTGGTATAGTAAATAGTATTAAGTGTGTGATTTTGTGTCTACACAAATTCAAATGAATAATCAATCAATAAAAGTCTGTCTCTAACAAAAATCCACCTCATATTCTTGTAGCCTAAGCACTAGTAAGTATTATGTCTCTAGGGACATGAACCCATTGGTTCCCTTATCACTTGACTTCTTGGTCTTAAAATCCCACCTTTGTGGAAACATCATCATGGATAACATACCTAATTGGGATCATCCTCCCACCTTTTCTCCCTATGAGTCATACGTATATAGGTCATGAACCCCTTGGTTCCCCTATCATTGGATTCTATGGTAGTGTCAAATCCACCTTTGCGGTAATCTTATTTCCATGCCTCGTCTTGGGGAATCTCAAAGTGAAACACACACATCAAAGAAAACCTATCTCATCCAACTAACTCTATCAAAATGGTGATCATAAAACTTTTTTGCAATCATCCCCAATTTTAGGGGGAATCACCCATCCAAGAACAAAGCAAACCACCTTAATCATTTTTATACAGTAGTTTGTCTATTACAAACCACTCTACAAAAAAGGGAAAATGTAGACACCGGGGTTTCTTCACACACATATACCTCACATACACACATTAATATATTAAAACTACTAATTTAATCATTATTCAAGTCATTACCCTCAAATGTAAAATTATTTTTCAACCTGTATAAATCATATTTACTTATCAAAACTCACCCTAACCTCCCTAAAAACTCATAACCATCCTTAACCTATCCTAACTCTTTTACCTTAACCTATCATAAATCATTTACCTTAACCTCTTAACCTCCCAACCAAACCTAACCTCCTCCCCTTACCCTCATCCCCATACCCAAAATACCCATTTTAGAAGTGGTTGAAACTACTTCTAAATGGGTTTCTATGAATTTCCAAAATTGCCGATGATTCCAACTAATCATCGACAATTATTGATTTTTGATAGATAATGTTTGGAAAAGGATCCAAGGACCATTTACATAAAAAATATTACAATAAATCTTATCAAAAGAAAAAAAATTATAAAAAAACCCACTAAAAGGCTTGAGTCAAAAAGAGATTGATTCAACTAGAGCCCAACAAAAAACATACAAAAAACCCATAGTAAAAATAGTTTACAGCAAAACCATCTCAATAGATATTTACCAACAAGTTTGAAATAGATACCTAAACACATTTTCCCCTAGTCTTCAAGCTTGGACTAACACCATCCGTTTGGAAATACTCCTTATCAGAACTGCTTATGTTGAGCTGCCTCTTCTTTCCTTTGTCCACTGCAACCATCCTATGGAAAACATCAACCCTATTTTCTAAAACTTTGATCGTTGCATTCGATATTTGAAGCCACCAAAACATATTTATATTCTGAGCATTAGATTGAAAAATAATATCCTCCCAAAGCTTCAATTTTACTTGCAATAAAATTAAACATAGTGTTTCCTTTCAACAACCCATTACTAGGATTACCCTCTTCATTATTCCCGGAAAGAGTTTGTAAAGAAGTCACAACATCCACCTCCTTCTTGGATATCTCTTTCATTTTATTAAGCCTAATCCTATTCGCTAAATAAATGTGATCTTCCCAATCTTCCACAAACCTAATTTCAATCCCCCTAGTTTGTGGAATCATCTTGCCCATATTAACAAGAAGAAGGATTAACCCTTGGTGAAGAAGAACCTATGTTTTTCCCTCAAAAATATTAACAAAAAGTTGAAGAGAATTAAACAAGTAGATGCTGAGAGTATAGTTTCTGGTACTTACCATCCAATTTTATATACTTCATTATGTAGAAATAGAATTCAAACCATCTCCTTGGAAAACATTTCCTTCATTTATTCATCCTTTCCTTCCCATTCTATAATTTTCCAATCCCATCCCCAGTTAGATCTAATCCAACAATCTCTAAGAAAAATTCCCATGGACAACTGAAAATGAACAACTACATCTATCCATTGTTATTTATTAACTAGAGAAGCATCAACTAACCACCAATCTTTCTGGAATCTAATTTTTGTACCATTCCCTATCATCCACTTACTACCTTTCAACAAAAAATCCCTGCATTTACAAAAACCATTCCAAAGGAAAAACCCATCTAGAAGAGAAAAATTAGAAATAAAAGAGGCTTGATCAAAATATAGATACTTAGCTTTTAGAATTCTAAGCCATAAACCATTTTCATGCTCCAATCACCATCCTACTTTATCCATTAGGGCTAGATTCATGCATTTGATATCTTTCAAACCAAGACCACCAGCATTCTTAGGAAGGGTAACTTTATCCCATGCCACCAAAGGAATTCTATCTTTTGATTCAGTTCTTGACCATAAAAATCTATATTGAATCTGAGTAATAATATTTCTAATTTTGGCAGGCATTTTAAAAATTGACATAAAATAAACCACCAAACTCTAAAGGCATCTTTGAAGTAATTGTAGTTTACCTACATGTGATAATAGATTCCCTTTCCATGTTTCTAAATTTTTTTGGAATCTCATAACCAAATGATTCTAACTTTCCGAATCCATCCTCCCCTTAAAAAAATGCATACCGAGATATGATCAAGGTAAATCCTAAATTAGACATTCCAAAACCACTGCAATTCTATTTTTAATTTCAACATCCACATTTGAAAAGAAAACAAATCTTTTCCTAAAATTAATGAGTTGTCCTGTAACCTCCTCAAAATCCTGTAAGATCTCCTTAAATACCACAGCTTCAGCTTGAGTCACCTTACCCAAAAGAAAATTATCATGCAAAAATTGTTGTAAAGCTATATAATCCAAACCATTAGAGACAACTAACCCATTGAGATTATTTTTCTGCTTACAGTTAGCACAAAGTCTTCCTAAAGTCTCTTCCACAATGATATAAATAAAAGGTGAAAGTGGATCCCCTTTTCTTAATCCCTTCCTTGATGAGAAAAAACCTTCAGATTTCCCATTGACAAGAATTGAGTATTTCGGAGTAGAAATAAACTCCATTATAATATTAATAAAATTCTTATGAAAACCCAAATTTTCATGAATAATTTTAAGAAACCTCCATAACACCATATCAAAAAATGTATTCATATCAGTTTTTAGCATCATTTTCACCCTTTTGGAGATATCCACAGAGTGAACAACTTTATGAATAGTAATGAAACTATCAAGAATATGTATACCTTCCACAAAAGCTCCTTGATTTGAAGAAATAAAACTTTCCAAAAAACCTTTGATTCAAAAATAAATAATTTTAGTTATTATCTTGTAGACCATATTACATAGGCTTATTGGTTTAACATTTGCCACTTTTTCAGCACCGGGCACCTTAGGAACAAGAGCTATAAAAGTACTATTCTCCTCCTTTAAAATCTTCCCATGCATAAATAAATCTTTAATATATTCGTCAACATCTTCATGCACTATTTCCCAAAACTCCTAGAAAAAAGAGATGAAAATCCATTTGGACCGGGAGAATTTTCACCTTCCAAATAAAAAACAAAAGTTCTTATCTCCTTAGCAGAAGGAATTTTAATCAACTCAACATTATATTGTTGAGAAATAACTAGTTGAAAAATATTTACAATATAACTTTCCTTACCAAAATCAGGTTCCCTTCTAGTAGCCAACAACTGTGAAATAAAACTGATAAATTCATATGAGATTTCATCTTGATTCTTAATTTTAACTCCTCTTTTGTCTTCAATTTCTAAAATATTATTATTGTTCTTATGCATAAAAGCAGTAAGGTTATTTTTTTTGTTTTCCTATCACCCTCCTTCAACCACAAAACTCGTGAGTTCTGTTTCCAATAAGCCTCCTCTTTGGCTTGTAAATTATGATATTTTGACAAAAGGGATTTCTCCTTGTCTCTTAAATCTTTATTCAGACCTCTATTTCCAATTTCATACTCAATATTCTTTATATCATCACTAATCAATATTTTTTGAGAAAAAATATAGCCAAACATTTCTTTATTCCAAACTTTCAACTTGGCTTTAACATTTTTTAATTTTTCGACAAGTCTAAACATGAGCTTACCTTTGACATTATATTTCTAGCTATAATTAATCTCAACCTTAATATTAGGATGTTGTAACCACATCTTAAAGAACCTAAAAGGCCTTCCTCTTTCTCCAATACTATTTCCTATTTGAAGACAAGTGGGACTATGATCAGATCCAATCCTTGGTAAAACAACCAAAGAGCCATCTAGATGCGAATACTAAGATAAATTAATAAGAAATCTATCCAACTTTATTTGGATTAGATCTTCCCCCATTCTTCAATTCGACCAGGTTAAATAGGATCCTTTCAAATCAATATCCACTAAATTATAGTCTACAATAAAGTCAGAAAAATCCCCCATACTATCATTGTAGACATTTAAACCACCTTTTTTATCTTTCATACACAAAGGAGTATTAAAATCTCCCCCAATCAACTAATTTAAATCGTTAAATTGGCTACGAAACTGAAAAAATATTTAACCATAATTTTCTTCTCTCCACCAAAAAATTGGGGGTATATATATTAGAACAAATACACAAAGACCCATTATCTTTCTCTTTGAACAAAATGGATAAATGACATATAGACTGAAATAACAAAGTTCCTTCTCTATCATTATGATTCCAAAAAGTAACCAAACCCCTAGAAGCACCTACCGAGGAAATGCTCTGCATATCAGAACTAAACCAAACTTTATTTTTTACCTCACCCTTTTTTTCTTTAGACATCTTAGTTTATTGAATCAAAAGGATATAAAACTTATTCCTTTTCCTAAAAGAAGATAAAATGCTTTGTTTATTGGGGTTATTTAAACCCTTGATGTTATAAGAGATGAACTTTATATTTTTTTATTTGGTGAAATTATCTCCTCAATGGAGCGTTGTTTACCAGAATATATTTCGTTTTTTGTAGTTTTTTGGACCGGGTAAGTGCACAAAGTTGGTGGACAATTCCGTGGACATAAAAACCTGAAATTCAGGAACCGTGATCATGGTTTCTAAATTTCAGGTTCGGTAATTACTGAACCTAAAACCGTGATCACGGAACTCTGAGACAAAAATTAGTAGTCCCGCGAGTCCTTATTTTCCTTATTTTTCATTTCAAACCACGATTTATCATAAATGTTTTTCACTCGAGCTTTGAATACCACCTCAAAATTGCTCATCGGACTTCTGGATAGTGATAGATTCAACCATGCCACCAAGACGAGGAGATAAGCCCCTGATTTTAATCATTTCTTTTTCATTTTAGGTTATTTTTTTGCATTTTCATGGGTTTTTTGAAATGTTTGTTTATGTATACAATTTTCTTGTTTTTTAAGTTGGTCGGAAAGCTCGAAATCATGCAAAGCATCAAAACATTCCTCAAAACCCTCCAAACATTTCTCAAAACCCTCCAAAAAAACATAGATTCTCCTCCTATGGCTCCTTCTGTCCCCACTGAGCTAGAAGGAACACAAGATAATATCATTGGAAGAATTTGAGAAAATAAAATTGTCATTAAGAACCTTATTTAGACTATAAGACAAAATCATGCCATAAATCTATCCCGCATGACTTTAGCCAACACATTACAAACATTGATTGGAAAAGTCGACTTTGCAACCAACCAAATACATAGATGGAATACCTTTAGAGGTGATTTTAGGTGGTGGTATGCGGATAAATTATCCCATGCGGTCATAAAAGATAAAAAAATTGGAAAAGACCTCATTTGTGCATTATTTATTGACCCTAAAACCAATGCCCCCCCGCAGTTACTTGCAAAAGGTTCCCAATCCATTGGTGCCATGATGACTGAATCAAAAACAATTTTTGGGACCGATGGTGAATGGTTTTTGATTATCCACCATGCAACAACAATGAGGATCCTCTTTATTTTTTGAAGAAATTATATTGCAAGTTCATGCTTAATGAGGTCCCAAATTATTTTGACTTTTCTGACTTTTTGGTCGAGGAGGTAACTCTGCAAAGAGTAGACCTGGTGCATGCATAGGTCAACCAAGGATTCCCCATGCCCCAAAACCCCCACTTCCTTCAGTTATCCCTCCTACAGTGAAGGCGGTTGTGGAGATTGACACACTGCATGCATTGAGGGAATTCACTGACATTCTGACCCAACATAGTGACCAGATTACATTTGGTGATGTTGGTGGAGGTGCCAGTTCTAGCGCACCACACCACTGTGGATCATGTGGTCCCATATGCACTGCGGGTGAGACATCATTTTCTGGTTCACGGGATTTATTTTCTATAGATGAGATGCCGTGGAATGTTTTTGGAACTGGTGTCACTGATATTGGTCTTTCACAGGTAAATTTCAAATAAATATAAATTATATATATATATATATATATATACAAAATAGTTTAATTCACATGTTTGAGATTTTAATATATATGTATTTGATTGTACGTCATGTACATACATGTAAAAAACTAATTTTTTATTTTATTTTGAAACAGACCTAGTTGCAGTAGCTAGCATGTTGACGCTGGATGTTTCCTTCACCGGCTCTTGCTATTTAAAATAAAATAAAAAATTAGTTTTTTACATGTATGTACATGACGTACAATCAAATACATATATATTAAAATCTCAAACATGTGAATTAAACTATTTTGTATATATATATATATATATATATATATATATATATATATATAAAATAGTTTAATTCACATGTTTGAGATTTTAATATATATGTATTTGATTGTACGTCATGTACATACATGTAAAAAACTAATTTTTTATTTTATTTTAAATAGCAAGAGCCGGTGAAGGAAACATCCAGCGTCAACATGCTAGCTACTGCAACTAGGTGTGTTTCAAACGTAAGTTTCAAGTTGTACAAACTTACATTTTTAATTTCATTTGATTGCACTAGATTATTATTAGAATGTTTCACATGTATGTTGTAAATATTAATATGTTCGTATTTTATACACAGGAGCCTAGGGGGTCATCATTTTCTCTGGGAACTGAGGCTACTGGCACACCTCACATGAGTTTTACGCAGGTTAGTTTCTCTTTACACTTTGTTTCTAATTGTGGACTTTCACAAGGATTACATGCTTTGGACCTCTGTTATGTGGTGCACAATCATGTATATTTTAATATTGATTTGTACATGTTTTTTGTATAGCTTATGATTGCCAGAGAGACTCCATATATGCAGACTGTGGAGGCTACTGTAGATGCTGCCATAACATCTGCAGATCCACTAACTGAGGTACAATTTTTTAAATTTGTTAAATTTTGGAGGTTCATTATTTCTTATTACTTAAATCTACAATATCAGATTTTGTATGTATGTGAAAAAATTAATTTGAAAATTAATTATTTGTATGTAGCTCACCCCTCGTGAGTCTACTGTTGTCCTTGCGATGAGTCAACAAAAAATTGATAGGGATTATGACATTGCGGTAAGATTTCACATGAATTTTAACTAAATTGTGCAATTTTCTAAATTTTGAATGTATTTTAAAATTTTAGGGGTTAAAAACTTGTTTATGAATGTGCATGTTAGGTTGCAGGCCTACTTAGAGATGCCTAGGACCACATGAATGAAATCTGTAGTGGAATCTCCCTCCACTACATCTCCAGGTCCTGGACGTGCTACTTCTAGCAGGACGAAGAGAGGGAAGATGTTTCATGAGTAGATTCATAGTCCACCTGGATGTACATAGATATATATATATATATATATATATATATATATATATATATATATATATATATATGGGCCATCTGATAGTAGTGAACATGTTTCTTCATATAGTCCATTGTATATATATAGCCTTTTGCGACCACACGTGGTCCTATATACATTATGACACACTTAGTTCGAGATGTACACATGTTATGAACTTACATATTTTCAGAGACGTGTGTCTGGAGCACACTTTGTTTGATTCTTATATATCCATGTGTGTTGGTTTTCCATAACGATATTACTGAACTATATGTTTGATTCGATTTCATTGCATGTTTGAATATCCTTCTATGTATGTTTTCATAACCATTTAAATTAGTTCTAGATATGTATGTTTGATTTAAAATTTAAAAACCATGTCCCGAAGCACTACATGGTACAATTGTTAAGCAAACCTATTCCATTAAGCAAAACTATGCTAGGTGAACTACAAAAGGGCAATACGTATAATTACTTTTTTTAAAAAGAGAACACTCATCTATTGCATATCAAATAATGCAAACATTGATAGAAATAAGTGAGGTAGAGTTCATCTTGAACTATATGAATATAACGTTACTTATGGTGCAACATTGAAGATTTTACAATTTTCCCGATTTTCAAGTTTTACAATTTTCATATTTCTAGAATTGAAGATTACATAGAGGTTTCACATTTTTTTCTTTGTTATCAAAACTTATTATTTTTAGTAAGGCTCATATGCCAATTTAATAATAAATATAATCATGTCTTCTTGTATTTGGATTGAGATGAAATTTTTTCATTAGATTAGGTATTTTCATATGGTTTTTTGCTTCAAATTTCAAGTGTTTTCGATCTTCAGAATTGCAAGGATCTAAAAAGGCAAGCTTTTTCTCTAAAATTTTAAATGGGATGCTATAAAAATTTAGGGTACCAATGGAAAATATTTTAAAATCATCTTCAAGGAGTTCATAAGTAGAAGTTACGGGAAAAAATATAGGGGAAATATAGCAAAAATGAGGGAGATATGAGCAAAAATGTGATTTTTGTAATAGGGTTTCTTGAAAATTTAGTAGCATAACTAAATACTAGTAGCAATGAAGGAAAAGAAAATATTAAAAAGGGGATTAAAAAAAATGGCTAAGGTGTTTTTTTTATACTCACCTCTTAACATTAACCTAGCTAACTCACCTTCTAACTCATCCTTGACCATTCTAGATTAATCTGGGTTACATGGAATGATAGGGTAGGGTTAAAAGTTTCTAAATGGGTTTTGGTTTTCCCCATTTCCCTTACCACATTTATTAAGGGACAAAGGGACTTAAAGGGGTGATAATGTGTGAAGGGGTTAAGTATTCATGAGAGGGGACAACATAATCAAGTTGGGGTGCTGAGGAATCATACCTAGTGAATGTTACAAGCCTTCTGATGTTAAGTGACGAAAGGGAGAGATTTCATGTGGTGGTGCATTCTAATGTCCCCCACATCCCAAGTTGAAAAGGGTAAAAATTTGATAGTAATCCCTTATTAGTATTCTTAGGTTCCACCCATCATGAAGAATCCTCTTCTAATGAAGAATCAACTCATGTCTTCCTCCGCGGAATATCTTGAATGATGAGGCTTTTCCATAGACCATCTTGTTGAATCTGGAAACTACAAATGAAAATTTCTCATCTTCCAAGATGTTCACATGCTCCAATGTGTTGAGTCAATTCTCAAGAATGGCATTGCTATTTCCACATTGACTAAATTGTTTTTCATAACTCTTCATAGGATTAGAGATATAACCTATGATCTCTACAAGGGATTCTAAAGTATCACTATTGAAGGAAAGGGTCACAAATATTTTCCTAAACCAATTCTTGAAATTTGAATCCTAAAGATTCTTCATGGAATTATTCTCCCTGAGAGGAGTACCAAGCTCATGCTTTCTTGTGCCAAGATATTCGAAATTTTTTGAAACTTTCTCCTTATGGGATTCAAAATCAGAAATGGCTTCTTTTAGAGCATCAAACCTCTAGGTGATGGTATGGGACAAAATGTCATACAAGTTCTTTGAGTCAGATGAAAACACACCTGAGCTCACCAAGGAATGAGAATCAAAATTATTCATCTCACTCGCAAATGGGAGATTGTTTTCCCAATGGAATTTCTCTTTCTTGATATCAACTCTATTCCTATTGATTTTCAAATATATGACCAAGAACAATCTAAATAAAGAGATAATCTCAGGAAATAGATCATTCCATTTTTTAAGGATCATGCTCACCCAATGGTCACATGTCCTTCCTTGCAGTATGAATGCTTGATCTTGCTTGATGGACTGGGGGGTTGAAGTTTCAAATGGGAGACATTGCTTCAATTTGAGGTAGAGATGATTAATCTCATGCAATAAATGATTGCAGTTATAAATAAAAGGTCCTCACATGTGTTCCCTTAATTGTTTGATGATTTACTTATACTCCTAATTCTGTGTAGTGATCTGTGATGAATAATCCTATTACAATGCAAAAATAATGAGCATGTAAGCACATAGCCGGGGTAACAGAGGATGGAGAGAGATCACCACAACAACATATCTCAAGAGAAAAAAGAAAGGACAGTGATGAAGCACCTAAGAGGATAGAGGTAAGTCCAAAGAGAACAAGAGAGATGGAAGGTAAACAAGTGACACTGAATGTCTTGAGTCCTAGGAAATGAATGGAGGCGAGGAGTGAGAAGTCATGCCTTAGGATGTTGTGGCATCAAACCAAATATGACAGAACATCCAGGTGGCCAGGTGAATGCTAGAGGAGGTAGTGTTTCAGTGCATGATAAGGTCGTTGCTTCTGGGCTACTTCGTTCAGGCGTAGTCCCTTAAGAGCCGTGAGACCAAAATATCGTTCAACTTCAACGGGTGACCACTCGGACTATGTGGCACCTAGAGATGCCTCATCTAATCTAACACTTTGGCATAGGGACCCTATACAATAGCCTCTCTCAGTTTTTTCCTTCCCAGATCGGTGCTCTCACTGCCCTATTGTTTGTAAATGCACGAAATAGTGCAGTTTGAGCTAGTGTAAGTTTGTCAAACACTATATTTTGTAAATGATGGGTCATGGCACCAAAACTACTATGCCAACATGTTTGGGTGGCTAGGTGAACGCTAGAGGAGGTGGTGTTTTGGTGCACGACAAGGTTGTTGCTTCCGGGCTACTTCGTTCGGGCATAGTCCCTTAAGAGCCCTAAGACCAAAATATCGTTCAACTTTGACGGGTTACTACTCAGACTCCGTGGCACCTAGAGATGCCTCGTCTGATCCGACACCTCAGCATAGGGACCCTCTACAATATCCTCTCTCAGTTTCTCCTTCCCAGATCAGTGCTCTCGCTGCCCTATTGTTTGCAAACACATGAAATAGTGTAGTTCAAGCCAGTGTAAGGTTGTCAAACACTATATTTTACAAACGGTGGGTCATGGCACCAAACCAACTGTGCCAAAACATCTGGGAGGCCTAGGTGAATGATAGAGGAGGTGGTGTTTTGGTGCATGATAAGGTCATTGCTTTCGGGATACTTTGTTTAGGTGTAGTCCCTTAAGAGCCCTGAGACCAAAATATCGTTCAACTTCGACAGTTGACTACTGAGACTCCGTGGCACCTAGAGATATCTTGTTTGATCCAAAACCTTAGTGTAGGGACCCTCTATAATAGTATCTATCAGTTTTTTCCTTCTCATATTGGTGCTCTCGCTGCCCTATTGTTTGCAAACGTGTGAAATAGTGTAGTTTGGGCCAGTGTAAGGTTGTTAAACGCTATATTTTGCAAACGATCAGTCATGGCACCAAACCAACTGCACCGACATGTCTAGGTGGCTAGGTAAACATTAGAGGAGGTGGTGTTTTGGTGCATGACAAGGTCGTTGCTTCCGGGCTACTTCGTTCGGGTGTAGTCCCTTAAGAGCCCTGAGACCAAAATATCATTTAACTTCGATGGGTGACTATTCAGACTCCATGGCACCTAAAGATTCCTCGTCTAATCCAACACCTCAGTGTAGGGACCCTCTACAATAGACTATATTTGTTTTTCCCTTCTCATATCGGTGCTCTCGCTACCCTATTGTTTGCAAACGCGTGAAATAGTGTAGTTTGAGCCAGTGTAAGGTTGTCAAATGCTATATTTTGCAAATAGTGGGTTGTGGAACCAAACCAACTGTGTTGACACATCTGTGTGGCTAGGTGAATGCTAGATTAAGTGGTGTTTTAGTGTGTGATAAGGTCGTTGCGTCTCGCCTACTTTGTTCGGGCATAGTCCCATAAGAGCCTTGAGACCAAAATATTGTTCAACTTCGACGAGTGACTACTCAGACTCCATGTCACCTAGAGACACCTCATCTAATCTAAAACCTCAGCGTAGGGACCCTATACAATATCCTCTCTTAGTTTTTTCCTTCCCAGATTGGTGCTCTCGCTGCCCTATTGTTTGCAAACGTGCGAAATAGTGCAGTTTGGGGAAGTGTAAGGTTATCAAACACTATATTTTGTAAACAGTGGGTCATGGCACCAAACCGGCTACGCCGACATGTCTGAGTTGCAAGGTAAATGCTAGAGGAGGTGGTGTTTCAGTGCACGACAAGGTCGTTGCTTCCAGGCTACTTCATTCGGGCGTAGTCCCTTAAGAGCCCTGAGACCAAAATATTGTTTAACTTCAACAGGAGACTACTTGAACTCCGTGGCACCTAAAGATGTCTCATCTGATCTAAAACCTCGGTGTAGGGACCCTCTATAATAGGATCTCTCAGTTTTTTCCTTCTCATATCGGTGCTCTCGTTTCCTTATTGTTTGCAAACGCGTGAAATAGTGCAGTTTGGGCCAGTGTAAGGTTGTCAAACGCTTTATTTTGCAAACAGTGGGTCATGGCACCGAACTGACTGTGCCGAAACATCTAGGTGGCCAAGTGAACACTATAAGAGGTGGGTTTTTAGTGTGTGACAAGGTCATTACTTCTGGGCTACTTCATTCGGGAGTAGTCCCTTAAGAGCCCTGAGACCAAAATATCATTCAACTTCAATGAGTGACTACTCAAACTCTGTGGCACCTAGAGACACCTCATATGATCTGACACCTAAGTGTAGGGACCCTCTATGATAGCCTATCTTTGTTTTTTCCTTCTCATATCAATGCTCTTGCTGCTCTATTGTTTGCAAACACCTAAAATAGTACAGTTTGGGGTAGTGTAAGGTTGTCAAACACTATATTTTGCAAATGGTGGGTCGTGGCACCGAACCGGCTGCATTGACACATCTAAGTGGCTAAGTGAATGCTATAGGAGGTGGTGTTTTGGTGCATGACAAGTTCATTTCTTCTGGGCTACTTCATTCGGGCGTAGTCCCTTAAGAGCCCTGAGACCAAAATATCGTTCAAATTCAATGGGTGACTACTCAAACTCTGTGGCACCTAGAGACATCTCATCTAATTTGAAACCTTGGTATAGGGACCCTCTATAATAGCCTCTCTCAATTTTTTCCTTCTCATATCGGTGCTCTCATTGCCTTATTGTTTGTAAACACGTGAAATAGTGCAGTTTGAGCCAGTGTAAGGTTGTCAAATGCTATATTTTGCAAATGGCGGGTCGTGGCACCAAACTGACTGCACTGACACATCTGGGTGTCTAGGTGAACACTAGAGGAGGTGTTGTTTTGGTGCGTGACAAGGTCATTGCTTTCGGGCTACTTCATTTGGGTGTAGTCCCTTAAGAGCCCTGAGACCAAAATATTGTTCAACTTCAATGGGTTTCTACTAGGACAATGTGGCACCTAGAGATGCCTCGTCTGATCTGACACCTCAGCATAGGGACCCTCTACAATAGCCTCTCTCACTTTTTTCCTTCCCAGATCGATGCTCTCGCTGCCCTATTGTTTGAAAACAAACAGAATAGTGCAGTTTGAGCCAGTGTAAGGTTTTCAAATGCTATATTTTGCAAACGGTAGGTCATGGCACCAAACCAATTGTGCACATGCATAGGTATGGTCTTGTAAACACTTGGGGAGGAGTCGTTTTCAAAATTTACAACTTTTTCAAACAATGAAAGCTTCTCTTAGCTTCTAGAATTTAAAATTCTCTGCTAACAGTGCCAACCATGTGAAGGTGGAAGCTTTTCCAGCACCACTAACCTAAACATAAAAGTGTTAGTCAGAGAAATTTAAGTTTCAAATGAAAACCATATACTAGATATATACAAAATACATAAATTTAACATAAAATATATGAACTTAAATCTAGATCTAACTAACAAATTTATATATATCAAAGAAATTATATATACTGACATGAGCATTGTAAATTCATTCTAATGAACCATCAGGATCGGATCTAATCTGAATAGCAGACAAGATTGCCTCATGATATGACTCAAAAATTCTAAAGAATCTTGTTATTAGGCCTTCCTTAATATCTATATAGCTGAATATTTGTTGCTAGAACTAGATGTGAATATAAGAGTATTTTCCTGTGTGTCTCAAAGTCTTCAAACACCCAAATAGAGGAGTTTTTTAATGGATACCATTGAAGCCAAGTTACAGTAACTACCACTGACCTTGTAGGATACTCAATATCTTCGCCATCTATAATAGGAGAAGTCAAATTCTTTCTTTCCTCGATATAACAACATAAGAAATAGTTTGTTCCTTCTTCATTATCTTCTGTCACAATAACTGCAAACACATGTCCTACAAAAAGCCAAAGGTTGAACAACTCAAATTTAAATTACATATTAAAATGTCAATGGACATAACTCAATACAAAAATTAAATAAATAACCATAAATACCTTGTCACACAAAAATCAAAATTTCTTCATAGTCCTTGGATGTTGCAACTTCATCTACATAAAAAATTCGTAATGCTTATGGAGGTTGATAACTAGGAAGTGGTGTTAGAGGCCTACAAATCCATCTATCCACCCATTCTTATGAATCACACTCAGCAGTGACAAATTTGATACAAGATGCACAAAAACATGTCAACTTTCTTGTCCATATGGCCCATGAAGTAGCGTCTAAGCTAAAAAATGAGTTCATATCACTAGACTGATGAGTGTCATACAATCCTCATAGTTAGCAATTTGTTGTTCCTCTATTAACCAAAAATATCTGCGAACTGTGGAATTTTCTTGAGAACCTCAGGCCATGTTGTCAATACACCATTCCACTATGCTCTTTGCATCTTTTAATTTAGCACCATCTTTGTACTTCAACTCTTCTCTTGCAAGAGCTCTTTTCACACATGCCCCTACACCGTCATGCTCTCCTTTTCCATGTCCACCCTTAGTGAAAATCCAAATATGTTACACACCCATCTTGATGTGCATTCTGCTCATCCAATAAAATATTTGTGCATTCTTAAACTGAGACGTGTAATTATATTATCATATATAATATTGTTTGAAGTGGATGTCCCTATCAGACAAGTTTCCATAAAATAACTAGAAACACCCTTGCATAAATTCAGTAGAATGAGTACGATCATCACTGATATAAAAGTGGTACTCTCTTAAATTTTTTTGATCATTCTCTGTACTGTCAGGAGAATGTAGAAATGCTATATGCACAAAAATGGAAACTTGTACTGAGTTGTAATATTGTGATTGAACCTCCATTTGTGGTTGCAATGTGTAATTCTCTGCAAAATCGACCACTAAAACAATAGTACCAATAGGAAATGTGTCCTTGCATAGATTGAACTGTTCATTTAACCATCAAGCTCTATGTGTATGCCTAGCATACTCATAAATAATTTCATCATTAAATTTTCTCAAAAATTGGAAAACAGGCATTTGTTTTATAACTAGCTCACACCGTTTAGACTCTTTTCCATCTTTCAACTGGTATACAACTGATTTATATTTATCAATCTCAACTAAATTATGTCCTATTGTACCTTCAATTTTCTCATGGATGTAACTTTCCAATTTAGGTAATCTGCCGCATGTACAACAACTTCCATTTAAACAATCCTAACTATAAAAAAATTGTCCAACTTCTTTTTCACAAAATATAGTAGGAATGAAATCCCTGGAAGCTATTGGTGGAACTTGAACACCACATTTCGATAACATAGTTTTAGAATGAAAAATAGAATGAATACGTAAAAATTTAGCATAATGCATCGCAAATTCAACATGTTGCCTACAACAACAAGTGGTGCGAGCGTGGTTGATTTTCACATAGAATTGTTTCAAAATTTTAAAAAAATGTTGACTAATTTGAATTTCTAGATTCTCTTGTTCAAACTTACGAAAAAATTGAGTTTTGAGTCATATCTAAGAAATGCTTTGGATGTGGTTCACGATTAGTAGAACCAACTCTCCATTTTATAACATCTCTTGTATTAGGTGAAACTCTAGTGTTATCATGCCAAAATTTAATAACAACTTCTCTTATAACATCATAATTTTTTTTGTCCTTACATGGTGCTCTAGTAGAAAATTCCCAAAAATCGGCATTATTGAGTGATTGAGGGATATTATGTCTTTCAATTGCTTTCATTAGAGTTTTTCGATTAACTTGCAACATTTTAATTGTTTGCGTAATCAAACGTTATTTTTTATTGATTCACTTACAACACTAGTAGCAAGTACACGACACACAATATTACTATCCCTAGTGCGTCTCTTGACACCAACAGTGTGATATGCATCATGAAGGTTTTCAACAATTGTAGAAGTTTGACCACGCATATTAGATGTTGTCAATCCTAAGGTGTTTAATGTAGGTGTCATTTTAATCAATTTCATCAAACTAACCAACAACTGACATCTTTGGGAATCATTTAAAATTTCAAAATGATTATCCTAAATTTCAGGGGCTTTTCTTCTGATTTTTCATTCGGAAAGTTTGTCAAACATTGCTTTCAAAATGTTTTCATCAATTTCAATAAAAAAATTAGGTTTCTTACGTAAAATCTTAGGAGGTGTTTTGTCAAATTTTTCTTATCTACAGTTTCAACATAAATTTCCTTATTCACATTTTCATTGTCTCCTTCAATTTCAACATTTGCTACATCATGAGTATTTAATTATTCTTCAACATTGAAGGTAAAAACATCTTCATCATGAGTATTTAATTCAACTTCAACATTGACAGTAGAAACATTACCTGGTTCTTCATTGCTTACAATAGTTGGGGTTGAAGATGAACCTCTTCTTGATTCATAAAGATTCCACATTCGCTCAAAATTTTGAATTTTGTCGGCCTCTAATTTGTTTGGTGTTTTTTTACTTAATGACTTCCTTTTTTGACTTCGTTTCTTATCTCCCATGATGTTTTGCTTCCAGTGATAAGAAAAATGTGCAGAAAATGATACAATTTCGTAGTAATTCATACTGGTAAAGTCATAAAATAAAAATCACACGATAATTCAGAACATTGGGATGCATATAAACATGATTTATAAACCACAATCACACTTTATAAATCATGCTCATGGTTTATAAAGTGTGATCGTGGTTCTTGTTTAAAAACCCACGATCGCGGTTTGTAAACCATGATCGTGGTCCTATCTGTATCTTTAAATCCAACCTTAAGGCTTAGGAAATATTTTTTTTTGCCCCAACCAAAGCTATGGAAGGTCACTATGAAGTTTAAAGGGTAAAAAAACTCTCAAATTTTCTCTTCCATAGACTTGAACCATGCTTAAAAACTGAAAAAATTTTACAAAAATGGTGTCATCGCGTAGGGGAGACTGTTAGCTTCGTAGAAATATTGATTTTAAAGTGAATAGAATAAGATAAATATCATTTTATAAGTTTTTAATAACAATAGGTCTTTAAGACATTTTTTCCCACAAATTTTCATGTCTACATTTAAGACTTGCAACTTTTGTTTTTCTTATTAAAATTTGCCAAAATTTATACCATCCCAAGCGCGGAGAAATAATCTATACACGTTAAATAATAATAATTGATTTTGATATTTTTTTATATAGTTATGGCAGGAAAACGGAAAGTTCTCTGTTTTTTAAAAATTTTTAGACCACTTTCACAGAAAAAATCATTTAAAAATATTTCTCAAAATATTGCTTGAATAAAATCCATCCCAAGATAGACAACTACATCTAATGTTTCACCAAAGGAAAAAAAAAAAAAACAAGATTTGGGCATCCAAAATCACAGGCAAGTGGACTACAATCTTATAGGTTTTTTCAAAAACAAAAACCAAGTCATATAATTTTAAGTGTTTAATATAGCTAAACTTGTCCATTTTTAAAAAAAATATTATGTTATAAACTAGATTTTGGATGCTACGATTCATATTTATATAAATATTTTCTAATTTTGAGTGTGCGTATTGCTAATAATTCCTACAAGTTGAGATTTTGTTGTTTTTTGCAATATGATGTCCACTTATGACTACTATTTTTGTCCACCAACTTGGTGCACTTACCCCTCCGTATTATACCTTGAATTTGACAGGTAATACCTTCATCCTAGAAGGAACCTGTCCCACAATCTATATACTAACACTTTCTTACCACAAATGCAATTCTTGTATGTAAAGTTCATTTCTTCAACAACAACAAGGCTTACTTCTTATACATAATGTGAATCAACAACTAACTTCAAGAACATAAATACAACTCTTGCTGCATACCTTTAACCAGAAATAATACACCCTTATTTGACAGACTTCTTATTTTTCTTGATCCACATTCATATGTCCAGACTATTTCTTATGTACAGACTCAATGATAAACTCCTCAGTAGATGTATCTGCATGATTTTAGGATTTGAGTGATAATCTCTCCTTCTCTTCATGATCCTTGGTGGTATAATTTCCTTAGCATCCTATAACGGTTCCTTCTGAAAATACATTCTTCAGCTACATGAAGAATTCTTCATACTCTTGAGCATTGATCCAACTCTGATCTACTCTCTTAAGAACATTAAATTTGTGCCCACTTTTTGAAATACAATTTATTTAGATATTCATATACATGGTTTAATACATTCATTATTAATTCCTTTCCATACCTTAACCATAGTCTGATTTCCTTTCTATAGCTTCATGATACTATCTTTGATCATCTCCCATCCGACTTCATTTTCATGATTAGGGATTCAAATGAGAACTCTTTATCTTATTTATTTACAATCCTATAGGTACAAACACATCTAGAACTTCGTTTCAAGTTCTATTCTCCAATATGATCTCATCATACTCCTTCATCTTTTACTTTAGGGAAACATTAACTTCAAAGATAAGCTTTGTACATCATCCATTAGTCTCTTTCATTAGTTACTGGATTCAAGTGGACCAAAATGGAGATAGGAGTGTTGCAATAATCAGTTAAGATTTATTCTTCCCATATATTCAAATATGAAGGGTTTCAAGCATAGCTCTACCTACTTACAAGTAGGACTCATCCAGTTTCATCCTTGATACTGGATCAAACCTGTAGATACCATGTGCTTTGAACATGATATCCTTAAAGTGGTTAAACTTTCTTAAGACATGGACCTTGCTCTAATAGAAAAAATTTATAATCCACATGATTTGAGAGGGGGGGTGAATCGGTCATTTAAAAATTTATTCACAAAGGAATTCATCATTCACTATGAGCCTTTAGGGATCCTCTTTCTTCTAACCTATTACTAAAATTATAACCACATTTAAGTATAAAGATGAATAAATCATTTCCAACCAATGCATATTCCATACATATGAGTAAGAGAAAAAATAACACTAAGATATATGTGGGAAACCCTCAAGGGGGAGAAACCCCACTGAACCTTTGCTTCCATAGTTATGCAATAAATAAGCACTTATCTAAAGGCTGATTACACACCACATAATATTTATTTAGTGAGGCACCAAACCCACAGGAAACGCCCCTGAGGGAAATTTAATAGGACTTAAAAACCTACAAGGATGACTTCCATGGGAACCCAACCTGTAGCGCACTCGTAAATGATTATGAGTAACTTGATGATTAAACTCCACCAACTTATTTGTATCACTAGTTCAGCTCTCAAGCATTTTCAAACTCGTGAACGAAACCCTGTCACTCTAGAAATCTTCAATCCTCTTTTCTCAAACATGCTTCCAACATGTGTTGATTAGGTATAATGACCTCATTTCTACCAGTAGTCTATACATCCTCATACATCTTCTCTTCATTTGTTCTTAACCCCTTATAGTCAAAATCCTCCTACTCTCCTCTAGACTCACTCAAACCCTGTGAGCACACAAGATAGGTCGTTCCATCTCAACCAGGTCATCCAATACTTGTATATGACCTTTTTCAGATTTCCATCTATCACAATAAACATCATAGAAGCATCCTTAATCATTTTCAATGCCTCTGTATACGATCAGTTTATGTTCCCTCATATCCTTCAACTTTCTTCATAAATTTGCTACACTCACCGATGATCCTTTAATCACGCTCAAGATGATCCCTAATCACCTATAACTTCTGTCATAGTACTAGTATCCTTATTCATAACATTTCATTGTAGGTCAGCCTTCATAGAGAATAAATCATATGGTCGTTCATATCATCTTTATTGCCCAAAGATTTTCCATGTTGGAGATGACTTCTCCAATAGGCCTAATTACATCCAATCACAAGAAACTATGCAAAACATGAACATTCCAGATAAAAAAAACTCCACTGTAGGATCAGTTTGAAAAATACTCCATGACATGTTTTTTAATCCCTCAACAATCTCCATAAACCATGAAACACTCAGCAAAAACATCTCAAGCCATTAATTATTCTCAAGAACATTGTTGTTCTTGTGCACCAAAACCTAAGTCTTCAAATATGGGGCTCAATACCACCTCAAATGACCTCAATAATGAAAGTATTTTATATAAATTAAAATATATTGATGTCCAATACATCACCTTGTGATCATGCAACAATAAATAAGAGAGTAGATGCCTCAAAAATCCTTTGCATATAAACGACTCAAAATTGTATTTTCATCCCAAAAAATGAATCTTTGCAAATAGGGTATAATTTGTATCCTATGACCTAAACCATGACATAAAACTATCATGGAAATATATCAAAAATATTAGGATTATAAATGTTAATTTAGTCAATAGGTTTAATGGAAACACTTTTCACAAACTGTAAAACTCCATAGACTAACATTTTTAAGTGGGTCCCACATACTGTCACAAGATTTAAAATACATAAATGCAAATGTAGAGGATTAATTTTCATCATAAAATCATCACATTATAAAAATTAATATATGTTTGGCTTGTACACTCATTTTATCTCAATTCACTTTCAACCTAAGGTTTTAAAACCATAACAAAGCAATTTTTGTGTTAATGATGGTTCATAAGAATGTGATTTCTAAATGACATAATTCTTCTTGTTATACCTTCTTGGCTCCATGACCTAACATCCCCCAAGAGACAATACTCCCATGAGAAATACGCATTAGTGAGCATAATAAAGTGGCCTTTAAACTTGGAAATGCACTTCTAAGAACTTGATTTTTCTAAAAATGATTTTTATTTCTTTGTCTTTAGCATATTGACCTAAAACTTGGTCCATACTACTATAGAAACCTCCTCTATGTTATTTTCAAATCTCATCCATGCTTACAAACCACTGAATCTCTTCAAGAACCATGGATTTCCCATGAATCTTAGCATTGTCTTCATGATCTTGCATCAAAATGAACTTGTACATGCTTCAAAATTAAATATGACCTTTTATTCTTTCTACACATGTCATGTAATGTCTCAATATACCTCACATGATTATACTATAATATTCATAATTTCACATGTTACAATCTCATTCTTCTTTTACTAGGTCAAGAACAAGACCTAAAATTCTTTGACTCGAGGCATGACTCTCGAGAACTGACCTTCACAACCCCTTGCATACATACTAACACCTCTAACATATAGTAATATCCATGTTAGACCTCATATAAACCTATAACCAACTTTGGATCTCACTTTATTCAGCTAGTTGTTTGAATCGGCCACAAGAACCATGCATACTTGCTTATTCATCATGCTTCTATAATAACGTAAATCATCATGACACCTCTTACAACATTATGCACTCACCTAGACCACATGGATACCCTTTGACATAAATGAGAAAAATTCACATCAATTACAAAAATAAGAAACAAAATCCAATAAGAAAGTGTGCTTGAGCATAATCACATGAGAAAAAATGTTGAACAATAATACGAGTTATGTACCCATCAATAGTATTTTTCATCTAATCATCAACAAAACTTGTGTAGGACACATCCAAATTGTGAAATGTTTTGTCTTTTTTCTACAACCATTCAGATTTCTCCCTTAGTTCATATATAATGAAATAAAATTTTAACTAAGATAATAAGGAAACTAGCTTCTCTGGAATCTTACACTAGAAATTCTCTTGAATATCTTTGTAGATATATTCCAAGTAGATTCTTTTAGCTGGGATTCTTATCACCTTCTTTTCATCTTCTCTTCTATCCATATTTCTACATCTCTTTGTCCTGAAAGCCATCTTAGAATTTTTGGGTCCTGACAATGGAACCATTGTTAGCATAGGTTCTTAGATTACAACATCAGAATTTGTAACAAGTTGTAGTTTATATTAAGTATATGATATAACTAAGTGTTCAATTGTGTAATATACACCATGTAAATATTTAAGAACATAGAAACAATATCACATGAATCCCATAAGGAAATTATAATTAAACATAGCTATATCATAACACAAATGGAAAAAGTAAATGAATTGAAGTACATTCTATTAGGATCCAAGATCAACCTTCTTCAAATAGGATTACCTAGATTTATACAAAATGTGATGCATGTTGAATTATCAGTCCTTTCATCTCCTCGTATATTTAGAGGATTTTCATATTCTTTACCTATTAAAAGATAAGATATAGATTCTATATTTTTCTTATATTTATGATAGATCTGTATGATTTATTGCTTGCTTATGTGTCTAAAAGGAATTAGAGGTTTTACACACTTTTCTTGACGCTGGAAGAATTTTAGGTCCTTTATGATGTTGATCTGATTTAGACGCGTGTTGTGGATACTTGGTTCCGTGGTATTTTATATAGGTATATTTTGGAGTACTCAATTTCCACTTATTCTTTCTTAGAGGTAGCTGAGTTCTATTTTTTATGTTATCCCAGGGGAACCTATCTGTAAGGCATTCCACTGGTGATTATGATCTTATTGATAACCCTGAATTTGGAAGAAAAATCGATGGATGGCTAAATCCCACAATGCACTGGGGTAGGAGTAGGTTTGGTGAAAGATGGTAGACCTAGTGGAAGAGAGGAAAATAGAAGAAATGTGGCTTAAGTACAATGAGGCGCATGAGTGGGAGTTAGGGAAGCAACGCAAGATTGTAGAATGGATGGCATTGAGGAGAGAGATGGATTGCAAAGGATTTGGAACTCACAAAGAGGGCATAAAGCTAGAGCATATGAAACTCCCCCATTTGGGAAATCATGACAAGGAACCCTCATTGGCCTCTTATGAGAATGCACCAATAGAGACGACATGGTCTGTAGGCGTGCATATGAATCTACCTAGAAACCTAGCCCTTGCACTTGGTTTTCTAGTTTCTAGTATAACCAGTAGTTAGTGAACTAGTTTGGGAAGTAGAATAACATGAGTGAATCACATAGCAAGTACATCTATGGCTGGTAAAATGTCTTCCTTGTTATTTGGAGGTACCGTTTCAGGCACATCGTCAGCACAAAACTCAGGCACACAAAATTTTGGACTCACCTCTGGGAGTAATACCACCTCACAGACTATAGGAGTTCATTTTAGTACCACTTTTGGGACATAGGGAAGCACATCCTCTGGTTAACTTCTTGCTAGAGGTGGAGGATTAGGGGGCATAGGTGGCTTTGGTTCTGGTGGATCTAGTGGGTCTAGAGGTAGAGGTAACATAATGGGATATAGATCCAGTGGGAATGGTCCTCACCAACCCTAGAATATTTACATGGAGATGTCACTTCATCTACCAGAGTATAGGGGAATAGATTATGTTGTTGAGAATGTGCATATGTGTGAGATACTGTGGTGCAAAAAAAAGATCACAACTTCTGAGAACAAGGTAATTTAATTTACAACTACATTATAGGGATGCACACACAGTTGGTACATGAAGTTTGACCCTAATCAGACTTTTGTAAATTATATAGCATTACAAGATGCTTTCCTTAAGAAATTTGATATTCCTGAGTATGAGAAGAAGAGTATAAGCACACTCAAGGATATTGAGCAGGGAACTACTGAGAGTGTTTGGGGATATGATGCCCATTTCAAAATGTTTCTCTAAAATTTCATATGATATCCATGCAATACATCATGCACAGTGGTTTTTTGGAGGTTTGATCACACCTTTTAGGAGGGCGTTGCCACATAATACATATATGGATCTGCGTGAAGTGCTTGAAGTAGTGTTGCACACTGAGGTAGTCAGAATTATAGACACTGGAGTGAGCCCATTCCTGGAAGCACATATTACAGCTATGGAAAATAATTTAGAGAAACTATTATCTAATTCATCACACAAGATGCACACTAGGATTTGGTGTACATATTGTGAAGTAGAGGTGCATACTAAGGATATTTTTCCCTGTAGGTCAGTGCATTCATTGTTGCTAGATTGTGAGATATGCCACTTAGACAATGATGCAAGTTGTTTCCCACTATTATAACGCATGATAAGAAAGAACATATCTTGCCAATGTAAGATTTTCTGGTCCACAGCTCACAATACTGAAGATTGCAGGTTGATTGATCAGATATATGATGCCATTGATATTGGTGTATGATAGACAAGAGTATTAGATAAATATAAAGATAAAATTGAGCACCATGATCATGATCACTCTTAAGGGCACTACGATTAGAATGAATGACACTTTGAAGGAGGTTGTGGTAGAGGTCGAGGATACCATGGTGGATTCAGGGGCTGAGGTCATGGTGGTAGATGAGGTGAGTTTCCTCATGGAACATGTTATACATGTGGATCTCCTAACCACTATAGGAGTGAATGCCCTTAGAATATTACTTATTATTTTTGTGGAAAGAATCATAACGATGAGGAGTGCTTGAACTTATATGAACATCTTAGCAAGTGGCATAAGTAGGAGAAAAAGGGTGCGAGGATGGTTAGAATACAATGCACCATGGAAAATCAATGGATTCCAAAGTTGGCACCGGAACTTGAGGTAATACCTGTGAAAATTACTACAAGCACTAAAGTTGCACGTGCCAGAGAAACATTGCAAATGAATCCTACCATTACTAAGGAGGAGGTTTTACATGGAATATACCCAAATCCTACACATCAGAAGGAATTTTATCAGGAAACCATGGAGGTTCTAAAAAATATTTAGGGTGAGATACAATGTTTAAAGAAACAGTCACAAAAATTGGAACAAAAGAAGATAGCAGAGATGGTCCAGTCAGATGTTGATGATTTGAAAGAGGTATGCAAGATACTGCTCCAGGAGAATTTTGTTCCATTACTAGGGAATTGGCTAAAGGGAAACACTCTATGCACATGTATTGAGAATGGACGAAATATCCTACATACTAATCTCCCCCCTCATAGCTTGGATTATGACAAGGAGATCACTCTAAATGCTGTCATGGATGGGTGGATTTTGAGTAATATATTGATTGATACAGGCATGGAAGTTAATGTACTTACTTTATAGGCATGGGTGTAAATAGGCAGAACTCCATTACATTCATTCTCTAATGTATTGTTTATAGAAAATTGAACTAAGGCCACCCTGATAGGAGTTTTAAAGGATGCATCAATTACTATACAAGGGGAAAAGTTTACTAGGTAATTTGAGGTTTTAGTACATATAGAAGTAGAAAATTTCCCAGCTCTACTTGGGCGCCCTTGGTGTTATGCAAATAATGTTGATCTACGGTTCAACAAGGGGTATATAAGTTTTGAGAACAAAGAAGAATGAGTTATTATCCATTTGACAGATGGGAAATCTGCACCTTATGTTGAACCTTTGAGTGAGGAATACCTGAACAAAATTTATGTGTACGCCATTCGAGATCCAAAAGTACTTGAGCCATCTAATAAAAAAATCCTCTTGTGGGAATATGCATAGTTGATTAGTGAAACTAAGAGTTTTTCTTGTGATAATTGGCAGCATGGCACCTACAAGATGGTTGGGCACAAAGTAAGAAGTGCATCTACATGAGGATGTAGACCTCAATGGATTAGGAAGATAGGGAACAACTCTATACTCCAGTACATTGGAGAAGGATACCCTACGGTATTCCTGCGTGCCATGGAGGAACAATGGAATGATCAAGTGGATATAAGAAATATGCTAATGTATACCCTGCGCAGGACAACAACATGCTGGTGGATGGTTCATAGGGATAATCTCATTGAATGGAATGAAGTAAGAATTTATCTAACAACCCGGTTCCTCAGGAGAAATGTGCCTACTCAAATCTACATATATCATTGTAATCAACCTATCCAACACCACGTTCAGTAGTGTGAGAGACTCTGGACAGAGGGTCAAGAAGCTTTACCACCTTCACTATGGGTGCTTTTATTCCAGGAGTTTAACTTTACATCGTGGTAAAACCAAGTAAACGTAATTCTAGCCCAGACCACTTATAAAGAATTCAATCATGAGAGGAGGCACAAAAAATTGAAGATACAATTCTAAATGCATAGTTGTATAGGTTAAACTGCGCACCTTTGGAATTGGAGGATATTGATTCCTTTTTATGCATAGGTATGGCACTAGAAGGAATGAAATCCTTAAAGAAGAAAAAAATTGCAACTTATACCACACCTTTCATGTTGATCAGTGGTGACTTATAAAAACTAGGCTGAGATGAGGTATTGCGCCGGTGTGTACTAGAACATGAGCACACGAATATCATGAAAGAGGCTTATAGTGGTATTGTAGGTGGGCACTATGCAGGTGACATCACCATGAGAAAGATTCTACTCATTGGTTTATGGTGGGAGACCATGTACAAGGATTGTATAGAGTATTGTAAGGCGTGTGATCACTGTCAGTGCCTTAGAAAACCTATGTAACAAGATGAAATGCCTTTGAGGCCTATTACTCGTGTAAAGTCGTTTGAAAAATGGGAAATAGACTTTGTGGGTCTTATTTCCCCAGCCACACGTAGAACTGGATCACACTACATCATCACTTGTATAGATTATCTCACAAGGTGGGAAAAAGTAACACCTTAAATAGATTGTACATCGGCTACAATATCAAGGTTCTTATGGAAAAATATTCTTACTAGGTATGGATGTCTGTTGAGTCTGAAAAGTGATAGAGGCACACACTTCTTCAATGAGACAATCATGATATTATTGGATGAATTTATGGTCGCACACCACAAGACTACACCTTATCACCCTCAAGAAAATGGGACTGTTGAGGCCTTAAATAAGATATTGAGCCTAACCTTGACAAAAAAATGTGATGTTGGAAGGAAATATTGGGATGATAAAGTTTTTGTTGTACTTTGGGCATATAGAACAACGTAAAAAAGGTTGAATAAGGCCACAAAATTTCAGTTGGTGTTTGGAGCAGAAGCAGTTCTTCCCATGGAATTCATGTTACCTTCTTTATGTATTGTGCCCGCGGGAGGTCTAGCTAATGAGCAAGCATTGGAATAAATAATTAAAAATTTAATACAGATAGATGAGAGGCGTCCCATAACATGTTGGAGTCAAAATTAGGAAAAGGCCAGACATAAGGCATGGAATGATAGACACATCAGGGATAAGAAGCTTAAGGTTGGACAAATGGTACTTCTTTATGATTCAAAGTTTCTGTGCCACTCAAGCAAGCTTAAGGTGCATTGCTTGGGACCGTATGTTATCACTCACATACTTGAATAAGAAGCTTTCTAGTTAGAGGTGCTTGATGGAAAATGGTTACCCAATTACTTCAATGGGAGTATGTTGAAGCCCTACTATAAATAATCCTTCTTGGTGTTTGTAATAAGGCAATATTCTCATTTAGATTAGATTTACTTTACTGTATTTTATTTCAATGTATTTCCTTCTTCATCGCTATGTTTTGTCAATTTAGTTTAGTTTTTTCTGTAATAAGTGTGCTTGTGCACCAGAATATGATCAAAATATAAAGTGTTTATATGCATAGAGGAATGCACATACCCTTACTATGGGGTGGAAAAAGGAGGTATGGAAAATAAATAAACTCAAGGAGCAAGGTTTTAAAATTCATGAGAACTTCCGAAGAATTTATAAAAAAATTAAGACCACGCATAAAGCATTGAGCACTCAGTATAATTCAAGGGAGGTTCTAGTATTAGGGACTATGTATGTTGTGTCACATTGGATAAATTGCTTCAGCTTAAGGAAGCACGAGTAGAGGAGATTTGTGATAGATAGGTAGCAACGTGCAAGGAAATTATGATTGAGGTGTAAATTTTTGAGGCACATGAAATAGTAACATAAGAAGAGGAGGCGTGAAACATGCTCATAGAAATTAATGCAATGTATGGTGGTAGGTGGAGAAACTAATGAAGGGAATTTTTGAAACTTGGTTTAAATTTGGTGTTCTCAACATCATTTTCTACCTTGTAAACTTGAAAAAAATTGTGAAGTGCGAAGAAGAGAAGGAGATAAAGATTATTTTGCGGATCGAGTAAACCTATCATATTGTGAAGCATGATGTTGAGTACCCAGACACAAATGTAGGATTTAAGGAGTGGTTCATGTGCATAATGGAAGGGTGACTAGGGTTTTTATTTCACAGCTAGGGTTTTCATTTTGTTGTTAGGTTTTTTACCATGCATTTGCAAAATCAAAAGCAAAAATGGTACTAAAGAAATCTCCAGTAATAGAGAAAGAGGCTAATGATCCAACAGAGGAGTGGATGGTGGAGATGATATATCCAGAAGGAGTCATTAAAGGGTGTCCATGGAAAAAAAATGTTACACAGTGTAGGGTTTTGGAGATTAAACACCACACTATAAAATATATGAAGGACGTCGCGGTAGAAGTCTACAAAATGACTAACCAACGAATGGCAGACGACACTAATATCATGAGATGCCTTGGTGAAGAAACTACTAGAGATCATGGGTGTAATTTAGATCTTGTAGTTTCCCTACTTTGGAAAGATCAAGAAATTATACCAGTGGCTAATATCATGAGTCCATGAATATTTTTTCTATTTTGCAAGTAGGAGAATGAGGATAACTACCAAGTTGATTGGGAAGGTAACATGGCTTCCTGACACGGTCTCAGAGATTGCTGGAGAACTGTTAGATGATGAGGTAATTGATTCCACAACATCCCTATATACGTATAAGAAGGGGGCCAAGATTTCAAGGTCACTAACATTGAAGACATGGCCACTAGAGTAGTAACGCGGTTAGCAAGAAGTAAGCTAGGGGCATCTAAATGATGGAAAGAGGTAAACATGTGTTGGCTGCATAAAGCACATAAGTTGGTAAAAAAATACTACAATATCACTTGTTACATTATAGAGAGCTTGGTGAATGCTGCACACATCCAACTAGAAAAAGGTGAAAAGATAACATGGGGTGCAATTTTGTTATTAATTGTGTTCAGTGAAGTTGGGGTACTAAACAATCCTAGGGAAAACATATGGGAGTTTCCATTGGAGAATAAGTCCCTAACAAAAAGATATGCCAAGTACACGTTGCATGCCTATGTTTCCAACACATAAAAAGAGCACTTGGACAAGTGGTTCCAGAGATTGCATAGGGTATTTGAGGTATAATGATGCATTCGGCATGAGATGTCCAAGGTTTTGGATGGAGAAGATGAATTTGCAGTCTAGCAGCATTTTAGTCTGGGGAAATTCCACATGAAGTATGGAGAGAAGATCTTGTGGTGTAAGTTTCCCTTTCTGTTTACTGCATGATACTTTAAGGACTCTGTAAATAGATTTCATGACATACTTTATCTCCGGTTTGATGCCAAAAAATTGGACACACACATTCACATTCTGTACAAAACATATGTATGGCCAGGTAAAGAGGCCCATGTTGAAACTATGGAGTGTGATAATGTGGACATAATGCCAGAGAGTTTGTATATAGGGAAGATTGAATGAGTGCACTTCTATATATACCTCAGAACAAGGTTCAAGGATGAAAAAGTGGTGAAGGGCATGAGTATGGCTCTTCCAGGACCTCCTAAGAAGAAGAAAACAATGGGGACTTCAAGGAATGTTACATCTACACCCCTTGCTCCAAAAGAACTAGTACATAAAGGACAAGAAAACTTCCTAGAACAAGAGGAACCTGAAGACAACGCCAAACTTGTGCATACCAGAAGGATTCTGAGGAAGAGGTACACTTTAAGAGACACTAGTGTTGGAACTTCACAGCCAATAAGGAAATCCCCATGCATGACTCCTATAAAGGATGAAGAGAAGGAGAGGAGAAAGCATAAGAAATATGCTCCTATAAAATATAGTGAGGAGGAATCCCCATAGCCAGTGCAGGGAGTAGAGGAAACTCCAAGAATGAGTGGAGATAGAGATGAGGCCACCCCCAGTGTGGAAATAAAGGATGATGAAGATATGGGTGAGCACATAGTCTATGAGACTATAGACTCCAGTGTGTGTATTCATGAGGATATCTTTGGTGAAGGAGAAATAAGTGCAGTTGGAGATACATAAGTCCTCATGCGCCCCATGTGGGAAGAATGGAAATATCATGAGGAATTCAACTAGGTGGTTAAAGGCACTGTCCCATGAGATGCAGGTGTAGTTGAATAGAAATAAGAGGATACATTAGTGAATGAGGATGTTGGCGAGCATGTAGGTGCGCATGAAGAAGAATAATCAATAGGTACTCAAGACTTGGGTTACATGAATGACCCTCAAAAAACCATTCAAACCCATTTCCAGAGTACACTACCAAAAAAATATATGGATGGGATTAGATGGACCCTGAAATGGCCAATACACGCACTCGCAAGAAGCTATATTGGGGCATGTAGACTCACATGGATGAGCCTAATTTTGATTTATGTGAGGAGGCATGCACTTCGAAGAAGATGAGGAAGGTGCCTCATACACGTCATATGACCATTAAGCCAACCTAGTTTTCAGATGACTAGGTAAGAAACACTTTGATCAAGGTGTCCATAGAAGTAGTGCATAGAAATATGGATAAGGCGGAAACAATCTGGGCATTATTGGAAGATAACAAGGATAAGGACACAAAAATCAAGTTCCTTACTCAAGAGTGCGATAATGTAGTCGTGGAGAACCAAAATATAAAGAAGATGATGGAGCATATTGTAGATGATATTTTATTGAAGAGGCTTGAGTTTCTGGAGAAGGTGCCTTAGGAATTCAAGTTTGAGTTACACTATCTACATACAATAGTTAGCCTACAACTGGAGGAAGGACCAATGTGCCTCCCTAATAAAAAGGATGTAGGGGAAGAATCAGTAAGATCAAGGGCCACTATTTATAGAAAAGTTCCAATATATGAGATGTTTCTCCAAACATTAAAGGATGAGATGAAGAGATTCGATCAAACTCTTAATTTATGTGCGGCGTTGACCAAAACTTTAGTAGAGTGTAACATTCCCATTTTAAGACTTTAGAAACAAGGGATTTTTTTTTGTATAATGTTCTTTGTTCTAAATAATCATAATTTAGAACACACGTTCCAAGCCAATCATGTTGGCATGTGTGTCTAGTGCTCCCTGTGAGTTTCGTGACATGGAATAACCGCCTCTCGTAGATCCTAACTCTGGCAATTATAGCGGAGACTGATACCTATGGGTTTTGGTCTAATGGAAATCATGGTCCAAAAAATGGTATCAGAGCGACAAGTCTCGAGTTCAAAACTCACTCGGGTAACGCTGAGGGGGAGATTGTTGGCATGTGTGTCTAGTGCTCCCCGTGAGTTTTGTGACATGGACTAACCGCCTATTGTAGATCCTAACTCTGGTGATTATAGCGGAGACTAATACCTATGGGTTTTGGTCTAATGGAAATCATGGTCCAACAAATCAATCTCATAACAAAAAATCATATACAACTGTAAATGACTCGGTGTAACACTGATCTCTCATTTCATGACTCAGTATCATACCAATCTCTCATGTTAACTTAATGATTTGTATAGTAAGTATACTTGGTTCCCTTACCCTTTTTGGGGTATTAAGTGTTCTATTTAAGAGGCCTATCTGAATATTTGTTACCAATATTCATATGAAATCCCTCTTCTTGAACTAGGTGACATAGGACAACGCAACCAGTAGCTTGCAATACTTTTTCCAAATATTTTAAACATACTATTCATGTTTATCTTCCTAGATGACATACTCGTCAAACGGAATACGTCCTTCACCCCACTTCATCTATTATCTAGAATGGTCTTCACCAACTCTTGTCAATCCACTTGTTCAAGGTTTAACCCTAGCCAAGGTTATCAACATAGTCTAGTGTGGAGGACTACTTTTGGTGACTAAGGGTACATAGACATACCCAATCGACCGCAGTCGATTGCGTGTGTCTAGTTATCCTAAGTCATTGTGAGTTGACCCGACACTAGATCATACCCCTAACTCTACCTAGGGCATAACTGTGACCAAGTCAAAATTTATGTAGATCTAGATGATTAAACTCTGAAGGCTGTTGTAACATGTCAACTGTAACACAACATCCTCATGAAGACCCAGGTCTTCACAAAGCTACTATACTAAATTTGGCATGTGCAACATCTGACTGAGTTCTCCTCATCTGAATGAACATACCATAGAAACAATTTAATGACTTGTTAAATTTTTCCTTATTAAGGGTTAATTGTAGTATCCCTATTGAACAACTAGGTTCTTTAATCATTAGGGTTACATGTAAAAAATACAATTGGAGTTGGTATGTAGATACATCTACCTCCTAACCATTTTGTAAGTTTTTTTTTAATCCATTAACATTCAAATTTATGTTTCACATAACATATTCAACATACATAACAATGTTGTTATTTACTCACCTACTCAAGCCTTAGCTTACATAAGTTCAGATCAAGTTATTTTTATATTAGAATTCAATGGAATGAATTCTAATCCCTTTTAAATTCCTTTCTCTAAATTCCTATTATATGTAAGCAACTCATCAAGAGGAAGCACACCTTCCACTATAACAAGATAACATTCAAATTTATTTCCAAGAGGTCTTAAAACAATCTATTAATCATTGTAGGGAATTTGTCTTCACTTTTTATTATAAAGGATTAATGTTCACTTATAACCCTATAGTATTTTACAAGTTATCATCATGGTTTTATTTACCCACAAACATTTGTTTTAGTATAAACATAGTGATCTAGTTGAATGTTCAAGCATGAATGTCAACTTTAATAATTTGCATTTAATTAAGAGTGTATTACATATTGTACCATTGACCTCTATTTGTTTTAAACCAACCTAAGAGGGTATATTACTGATAGAAAACTTAGTGAAATACTTATCATTTCCATTCACATAATACCCAAAAAGATTACACATCAAGTTCAAACAAGTCCACAAATCTTTCATTCATCAAGGGGATTCATACATTATAATTCCAAACACTTCAGACATTTATGATGTTAAACAACAATAACAAGATCAATTACAAGTACAACTTTCTTTTCCTACAAATGCATTTCAATAATGATCCATATTTCATCATAAAATATCCAGTCTCTTTCGCAAGAAAAAGTAACATCCTATAAGATATTTTATGCTTTCATCACTTACAAAGTCCATCTGCAAAATTGATAGCATGGGCCAGTTCATTGAACTGAGCATGATAAGCACTAAACATTAAAATGACGTGATTTTAGATAACTATTTCATAAAGAGAACTATGCTATTATGACACCATTTTAAGAATCGTAGAAAGACATAAAACAAGAAATCATCATTCACAAATGAGAGAGGGAGAGAGAGAAAGGGGTAAACCATATCATATTTAAGAATACATCATGATATAAACAACTTCAACTTTCATACTATTGTTTTACATAAAAAGAATTAAAACTATATTCCAGATAATTAGGATTCCATCAAATCCATACTTGATTTCCATATATTACTTTACATGATTCACTTCTCAATTAAACGTATTTAACATGAGAAGATAACTATCCTAACTATTTCTAGGGAATAGTTCAACATTAGATAGAACAATAGTACTTCCATCTCAACATTTTTACTCACCTAAATTCATCCTAAAATATGAGATGCCAAGATCAATTCAAAACATAGGATTAAGTTTAGGATGGTCTAAACAAAATAACTTGGAAAGAGTTTCTAATTTAAGAATCCTATAACTCAAATTTAGAATTAAAAACCAATATAAGTTCAAGTTCAACACTAAACAAATTTCAACAAAGGATGAGATTGATTTTTCATAAAATTGGAGCTAAGAACACAATCCCCAAAGAGATAGATCAATACCAAGGTTAATTCAAAATAGTAGAATGGAAGGACTTAACAATTAGTTGCATCTCCTTCAACCATTTAAATATATTTCACAAAACAAAAAGAATTACTCAAAATATTTCCAACCAAACACAAAAAACCTTCTAAGTAACATCTGCTTCAGCTAAACTGTCCTATCACAACTAGATTTAATTCTTCAAGAAATTCCTAGTGAAAGTGCTATGAAATAGGCCAAACTGGAAAGCTCACTCATCAAGATTGAAACAAAAGGAAATCAAAGGAGAGAGATAAATTATTCACTCAAATATCTAATCATGATTAAAAAGAGAGAATGATCTAAACAAAAATATAACAAACAAGTCTAGTCTCTACCTTCCTTAACCAAAATGCCAAATAGAGGATATAATAGGGATCAAATTGAATGGTAACAATCCCAAAGAAGAAAGAATGAAGAAAATCATCCAATTACCTTTCAGAAATCAATGAGGACAGTAAAATAAATATCAAAATCCTCCAGACAACAAATAACCAAATCCTAAAATACACAATGGAGAAAGGAGGAGGATTAACCAAAGAGTAAGTCGGCCCATTCCTCTTAACTCAAATCTGTTAAGGAGAGGGAACTTAAAATGCGATTAAAGTAAACAAGAGAAAACTTATTTTTAATCTTCAACTCTATAATATTTTCAACAATAAAAAAGAACTAAAACTAAGTTCAATGGCCCCATGTCAAGATTCATGAAAACTAAACAGAATAAACAATGTCGTTAAACTACTTAGACATTCAATTTGACAATAGTAAAAGAAGACCAGTATGTCGAAACCCAAGAAAATATTTCCTTTCTTAGCAACAATTGCCTTGATCTCACAGGTTACCCAAATACTCCAAACGAACAAAAGACAAAATAACACTTTTCTTAAATTACACCTACACAATAATTAATTCCCTTTCAAGGAGATAACATGGTTATTCCTTCCGGATCCTCCATTAATGAATGAAATAGCTCTAACAAGTCTTAATAGGTGAAAATCCTCTAACAATTCTTAACAGAGGAAAAATCTCTAACAAGTCTTAATTGATGAAAATTCTCTAACAAGTCTTAACAGACGAAAAATATCTTTTCCAATCAAAACCCTGAACAATGTACTTTCCTCAATACTCAAAGGAACAGACAACTAAAATAGGGAGTTTAAAATAAAACCCTAAAACACAACCACAAAAGTGATAAAACTTAGACACATCTTCAATTTTAAAGCAAGATCTAGCAATAGTCGAGATGTTTAAATTTTTAAACACATGTATATTTCCCAGTGGTGAAACAAGTGTTCTAACCAAGTTCCACATGTTAAAAAACTGAAATATTACCACATTTACATAGGTCAACAAGGTTACCTACAATATCGAATTCATCTCAAGATCACACAAAAATATTAAAACATAATCTAGTAGACCCAATCTAGAAAAATGAAACCCAGATCTTATTTCAATAGGGTCGATAAATTATACATGATAAAAATCACAAAATCACAAGCAAAGAGATCATATCAACTAAAAAAACTAGATCGTTTCCAAGATAAGAGTTCTTTTAATGAAAAAAATTAAGTAAAAGCAAAAAAACTTAATGGGTAGAGCCTATCATGCCTAATAGAGCTTCTCTTTGATTTTTAGAAGATTTCCAAGCAGCACTTCAACAACCTCTTCTTCTCCAAGAAACATAAACAAACTTCCAATACGTTATCATCTTCCTATAGATTTTATAGAGTCCAAAAATAGCTCCATGTAATGAAAAACTAACCAGTCAAGCAAGATTCAAACTGGAGATTTGACGAATAGAAAAAAATCATGTAGAGCTCGATCTCGAAAATGAACTGAAGAATAAAACAACCATGCAAAATCCCTCATGCATTTTCTTAGGTTGTTTTTCCAAGTTTGAAAACATTAAATGCAAAGGACTATCAGTTCCCTCCATTTTCCACGCCACCCCCATCTCCACATTTAACAGTGTTTATTTTTAAATTTTAACATGAAACTAAACTCGGTGGAGATGTCAGCGCAACCTCCCCTATCTTTTCCTCAATTCCCATGATAAATTTGGTGGAGTAAGAGATAATAATGAATTAAATACCATTTAATATTTTGAAACTGATGCCACCGACCACCCTTTTTCCATGTCATTCCACACATCCCTTTTATTTTGTCCATACCTTAAGTTAGGTTACATTAGTTTAGGAAAAAAACTTAGGTCCATAGATAGGTCCATGGTATGAGTCTATGTCCCCCCTTATCCTTTTTCATTCCCAATTCGCATAATTCAAAAAATCTTAGGCTAGGTTTAACCCCTAGGGTAGATTCATTAGTTTTGAAACTTAGTTATATTATGTCCAAAGCCCTGTGATGACATATCATCCTAAAAATAATAAAAAAAAGAGGAACCAAAATCATTACTAGTTGTTTATTAAGTATGAAGAAGAGACCTATGAAGAGGGTTGTTTACAACCCTCACATACTCCAAACCAGAACTTCACCCATTTTTCCAGATCAGACATCATGTTAACAAAATATGTGAATTAGAAGCATACCTTGGATCAATGGAATTGACCCAAGGTAATGTCATTTGATTCCTCTTAAATTATGAAAACTTAAACTCAAATTCATAATCTCGTGCAATGAATTTATCCTGCATAACAGAGATGAATTGCTTCATTTTTAAATAAGAAATACTACAACAAAATGTACCTATTCAATAGATGAATCATTTTCTACTGCAAACATGATTTCCCAAATTCATAAGAGTACATCATCTTAAGACAAAATCACATGTCAATGTTTTTATCTTTTAAAAGTAGAAATCATCATAGGTACTAGTCATGTTTGGAGGTGTTATATAGAGGATAGTTAAGTTCTGAAGGCAATGAAGGATGAAACACTTGGGCGTGCAGAAAGGTTGACACTGGTAAAACAAAAGTGTGAGGCCCTTGTAGCATCCAAGGATCCATACAAGGAAAGGATTAACGAGATCGGAAAACTTATAGTGCAGAAGATGGACCTTATGGAGGGAATGCTGTTAGGTATGGCCAATGTTGTCTGGATACTACAAAATCAGAAAGAGAAAATTTATAAGGATGAATTGGATGACATATCCATTTATATTCAAGAGAAAATGAGGAACACACTAATTTAATGGAAGACCTTGGAGCTTGATCTTAGAAATGAATATCCAGAATTAATTCTGCCAGTTGAAGAAAGTGTTGCAGAATAAACTTCATCCTTTTGTACAGAGTTTGGTTCATTCTTTCATTACCTATTCTCTATTCTCAAAGACACATGAAGGGATTTCCATTGCTGGGATGAAAATGTACTCTAGTGTGGGGTAATGTTGAATAACAAAAAGTAATCCAAGTATTGGGCATGTGAATATAGGGAACTAGAATCGTGTGGCGCTATAATAGTATTGAAGCGCCCAAAATCAGGACTTAGTTGTTTTTTGGATAAGGGATATTTTTGGAGATAGTGTGTAGAACACACATAGAGATGAATACTTGTGCTACACATAATGGTATTTTGGGAAAAATTGGCAGATAAGCACCATGTATAGTTTAAGCTAATAATAGGATTTCTACTTTGAGTTAACTATAGGACATCTATTGTTAGAACACTTGCATATCGTGCATACTATTGTAAAGGTGCATGACTATTATCACAATGTGACCTATTTTTAGAAGTGCATGGGTGATGAAGGGAAATTTTCCACCCCTATAAATATGTATTGATTTGCATAGTTTAGGAAGTTGTGAATTATTGTATAGTTGTGTTGTTGGTTTTAACGCGCACATGACTCATAGAGATACCAATATAGTGTATGAAGCTTCTGTGTTTAATGTGATGGATTATATTGGTTAAATAATGGTATTATACATAATTGAATCTAGTTCTTGTATGCTTAATCTTATCATAGTTATTGTTTAGTTCATTTATCATGATTCTCTAAGATATACATCTGGTTTATGCACTGTGGGTTAACTACTAATACTTATGAATCTGAAATATGTTTAAACATCATCACACTAACATCCTATATAATCAACTCTAAAGAGGGACCTGGTACCTTTGCATGCTTTGGTTGAGCGCTCAGCTTAGGCTAAGTGATGTGCTAGCGCGCCTGTGTTATTCGCAGTAAATTCTAAGCTGCATCAGTTGTGATGATTAAATGTTTGTTCAAATGTTTTTATAGATTTTTGTGACTTTTTTGTTTTGTTTTGAATTTTTTGACATATGATTTTTTCTAATTTTTACAATTCTATGATTTTTATGGTTTTACAAAGTTGTTGAGAAATTTGAATGCAAAGAAAAGAGGAGTGGTGTGTTTATTACAACGGATTTATTATAGAAATACGATGATGCTAAAAGCATAAAATAAACATTTCAAACAAACCTAATATGAATAGGAAATAACTATACAAAAGTTATATGTTAACTAAGATGCAAATAATTTTCCTTGAATTGGTCTAAAATGACAAATTACAACAAAATTAAAAAAATAACAAAAGCATATGTATTGTCACAATGTTGACAAACACAATTTACAATAACAACGTCTAATGATACTCCTAATATGTTCTAAATTGAAGAATTATACATATATGAATGTCCCTAAATGATAGCTTAAAATACGAGAGGATTGGATTAGGCTGAAGAGTGGAGTGATGCTTGGATACACCAAAAGATACTCTTATCAGATCCTATTGAAGTTTTATTCGTATTGGATTATAATGTGAAATCCAATTGTGCCCCAAGAAAATTTATATTGCAAAAGGGTAAATAATTGATTTCCTTGAGCATATATATACACCCAGGGAAAGAAAATATGATTAGAAAAATATTATCTGGAATGATCAAAAGGAGTGCCATCAAATGGTGATATTATTTAACTGTGTTATTTAGTTGTTGAAATTTGGTCAAACATTTTTTGAATGTTTTGCTTTTTACTAGTTTTATACCTTTTTTGGTTTTTGAACATATTTGATTTTTTTAAATTTTGGAACCTTTCTATACCATTTTTGAGGTTTTTAAACATATTTCAATGTTTTTTTGTTCTTTGCTAAATATTTTTGAATTTGTTGAAACATGTTTCAATGTTTTTGTATTTTTGACTCAGTAAAAGGGTGCACAGTCTGACCTCATGTTCAAAAAAGTGTAATCATTCCATTAAATTGGTAGAATGTAGATGGTGTCATGATAGAATGTATCATTCCAGTAGTGACTCCACGTAACTAGGAAGATGCAAGTGCTCATCACCGAGAGCCAAGAAGGACGTGAGAACTAGGTGAATAGTGATATGAAAATGAAGAAGATGGATGCAAAGAAACAAGGTGTAATAATGATCCATATGAGAAAAAATTAATGCATCTCCAGTTAAGATTATCTGATTGGTTACAAGATGATTCCACTTTATAGGTTTTGATTATAACTAGATCCGTTGATGGCCTACTGATTGATAAGATCCAGTTGAAGAAATTTTTTCCTCTCTTAAATTGAGAAGCTAAATTACTTCTTGGGATGTATATGATTAAGCACTTTTGATTCATTTTTTTTTAATAATTTATTGGTTAATTGATTATTTGAAAGACCCACTACCTCTTGCCCCATGCCATCACTAAAATGCAAGGGCTAAAAAATGAAGAAAAAATATAGGTGAGTAAGGATAATTGTCTCTGTTCCCAGTCTCACACTACTACCAAGAAGTATGGGATCATCACTAAAGACTGTGAAGGATGAAAAGGTGTAATTATTTATTTACTTTTTTTTGTATTTTATAATGAATTTTCCTTGTATGTTGATACTATGCTGGTTGGGAAGGAAGGTTATACCCCTAAGTCTCAGCCTCATGTGACTATTAAAACACAAGGGTTAAACACTCTAGATTGAGATGGATGGTCAAAAGGTCTAGGTAAAGAAGTTAGAGCTTTCTGTTAAAGACAGAGCTTTTTTGAAAGGAGGAGTTTCCATCAAAAATATTCGAGGAAAAATTGTAGGTTAAAAAGATCTGGAATGGTAGATATGTTTAAGGTATCTATTTATGGATGAAACAATTAATTTTTTTTATTAAATGAGTTAACAATGCAAGTTTCCTTCCCTAGTGCAAATAGAACCCGTGGAAAAACATGTTTTTGTTTCTACATTTTTGATGTTCAAATAGCGATTTAAGGATGGGTTTAATATGGATTTTTATTCTCTTTTTAAACTTTTTTATTTTTCTAAAATTTGGTGGATGAAGGTTGGTGATGGAATCATTAGGAGAGAGATACATGTTTATGAAACTCAAATGGTCCTAATTTATGATACTTGGGAAGATGAGATCTAATTCAATTGAGTAGATATAAGTATGTTCAATGTATCCATGATTGAAGTAGTCTTGATTTACGAGACTTGGTTAGTTGAGGTCCAAGTAAAAGGGGGGAATTTGAGGACTCAATAAGTATTGAAGCATGAGACTTGGGCGGAAGAGGTCAAAATTAATGGAGTGGATAAAAATATTTAATAGGTCATGAGATATGAGACTTGGGTGGATGGGTTCCAAGTCAAATGATATAATAAAAAGATTTGATAAGTCTTGAAGTATGAGACTTGGGCAGACAAGATCCAAATTAATAGAGGTATGGTTGGATAGATCTTCAATGAGATCAAAAGACATATGTGATTTTATAGGGAAGTTGTCAATGCAAATAATATGTTGAAAGTCATATTCATCCATGAGTGGAAGAATGTGAAAAAGAAGGATTAATCCCTGAATGTGTATCTAAAGCTCCTTATAGGACGTAGAGGGTAAATATTCAATGTTGTTCCTTTGAGGCAATGGATTAATTTTTTTAAAGATCAATTTAAAATTATTGCTTGAAATGGTTGTGTAAGGATATTCTTGGGTATACACACATCATAGGGTGTAGACATGTAGATTTTTTGACATGTATGAATCATCATTTATGAGATTCCTGCAAGATTGACCATTTGAGGTATTATATAAAAAACGATTGTATTGTCACAAATTTCCAAAGTTATTGTGGTTGTGTTTCTAAAACAAGGCTAGAGATGTCGGTCATAGGAGTTAGAATGGAAAGAATATACTCATGATCAATGGTGTTTGAATATGGACTCTCTTCTACAAATTATACATATATACCATTTATGTCAATGGTTGAAAGGGAGTCTTGAAGTAATTTCAAGTTCTCGTTTGTTGTTGGAAGGTTGTTGTCCAAAATAGGTTCAATGTCTATTTTGGAATAATGAAAGAAAATCTTGAGAAGAGATTGACTAGTTTTGAGTTAGAGATACTTGACCTTTTTCATTGTGGTCTTGTTTAGTTTTGTTATGTACAAGATGTTAGTTAATGTTTAAATATTCATTAGAAGTTGTGGTAGGTGACGTTTCTTTTGTTTTCATAGCTTTGTCTTTAATTTCTATTTCAATGACTCCGTCGTCGATTAAGTCTTGAACGTAATGCTTAAATCACACACATATATGTATAGAGTGGCCATCAATGTGATGAAAATTATAGAAGGTATTTGGTTTGTACCAATATAGATTAGGTTCCCCTTTTTAAAAGGGTCTTGTAATTGGATATTTCATCATTCGAGCCTTTAATAATTGATGAAATACATTAGAGAGAATCTCCCCGAGGGGTGTAAACCGACGTTTAACTTTGTGTGGAGAAGTGTCTTCACTAGATTGTATGATTATATTTTAGGTTTATTGTTCATGTATGTTGTGCACAATTTGATTATTCATGACACAATCATTGATGGCATTTCGGTTGCGGTTTATGTACCAATATTTATCGTGATGAGTTATAGTATTGTTATTATTATACCTAGTATCTTTGGAATGAGACTTGATAAATCCTTTAGCAATAAGGTATTTTTCAATTTGAATTCCCTTTTTGATAACTTCCTCAAAATTGTTAAGGTAATGCATCTACATGTGTAAGGATAAATCACTGTTAATGTTTTGGATGAAGATGTTAACCATTTTTTTAGGGATTGAACATGGGATCTAACTTACGATTCCTCTCCATCTTTGTAAAAATTGTGCAAAGCTTTCATTTGGTCATTGTTTTGTGGTGCACAAATCCATCATTATGACTTCATATTAAAGGTTGAAAGAGAAATGTTTGATGAACTTCTCTGAGAGGTCCATGAAGGTGGTGATAGATTCCTTTAGAAGGTGTAAGAACTAGTCCAAAGTTATCCTCCTAGACTTATAGGAAAGAGACACAAGAGCAATATATCGTTATATGTTACTTCTTAGAATGCGATGAAAAATTATTTTATATGCTCCCTTGGCTCAGTTTTCCCTTATATTTATAAAATTTGAGCGTCTCAAAATATTTTGGGAATGGTATGTATAAGATGTCCTTATCGAAGGGGTGGGAACACAATTCATCAAAATTGAATTGTTTGTGTTGTTTTTGCATACCCAAAATTGTGTCTTTCATCATTTACCATTCTTGGGAAAATGGTGAATTAGTTTTTGGGATAAAGGAAACATTATCATTCTTCAGATTGTTGTTCTCTTTATTTGGCACAATATAGGTTTTAGATGGATTTTCACTATTCTTCTTTGATATTTTGTCAATTGTGTCACTAGTGACTTTACAAAAAATGAGAGCCAATTCTTTTGTCATCTCATTAAATTTTTCTAATAAATCATTGTGTGAATCCACCATTTTAATGAAACTGGGAGTGAGTGAAGAAAGGTGTGATAGAAAAATCAACCATTAGCAAAGTGAATTCTAAGATGGAAGAGGGGAAAAGATTACAATGTTTGAATAGCTCAACCCTTAGAAAAGTGAATGCTAATATGAAATAAGAGAAAAGGGTTTCAAATCTTGACCCTTAGAAAAATGAGTGCAAAGAGGGAGGAGGCTAAAAGGTTATAAAGTCAAATATTAACAAAATAAGGATTAATAGAAATGAAAGAGATTTCTTTGCAACACTTAACAAAATGAGTAGTGTTAAGGTAGAAGAGGTAATTGAAAGGTTAGATTATAGGACTCTTAAAAAAATGAGTGTTAAGAGAGATGAAAAGGTTTAACATATTCCTAAAACCTTTAAAAGATGAATGTAAATATGAAAGAGGTTGGATTTCTCAGCTCGTAACAAAATGGTTGTTAAAGGATAAGATACTTAGGAAGATGATGAAAGTGTTGTTATTCAAAATACCCCCTCCCAGATCTGTTTTGATAACTTACATTTTCATTTGTACTTAGACAATAGAAATTGATCAAAATTGGGAAAAATTAGTTTTGAGACACTCCTATCCTCCTTTCTAAGCTCCTCTATTTCCATACCTAGCCAAAAATAAAAATAAAAGGGAAAAACAAAATCAAATCAGCCAAATCAGCCTTTAGAGGAATAGGAAGAACTGTTCCTCTATTCCTCATGTTCCCCGCTCTACTGATATGGCTAAAAAGAGAGTTGGGAGAAATCTAGTGGATAAGTTTGGTCTTTCGAGAACTGACGAAAAAGTTCCCACATTCCTCTTGTATGCCACATAATTGACTCGACCAATGAAAGAGGAAACTAGGTGTGATGGGAAAGTATTACAGATGGTTCAAGTCTTTCGAGAATGGATGGAATAGTGCCTTAGATCCTTTTTTCCCTGCATAAGTGATCCATCAAAATGGGAGGAGTTAGGGGTTTAAGTCAGGTATAAATTGGATAACTTAGCTAAAGTGAACATAATGGGAATAGATGGAACAGCTCCCACGTTCCTCTAGTTCACTTCATAAGCAACTTGATCGATGGGAAGAGCAGGAGAAATGATGAGTCAGTGGATATTACGGTGAAATTTGTTAAGTCATGCTCTACAATAATCCTAGGAACAATTCCATCCTTCATCTAGTTTTCTGATCAGCCAATCCATCCACACTTTGCACAAAACACATTAAAGTGGACTATCACTTCCCACAAGGAACCCTGTCATTCTTCTCCTAAGATCCTGAACTTCATAGGGCTATAAATGTTTTCCTATAACTCCAAATTTAATAAACTTCAACTCATTGGAAAGGTCTCATCTCATCACGCACTATACCATGTAAACTATAAATCTTAAATTTGGTGAGGCTAGGTGGGTTGAAAAGAGGAATACTATCCCAACATTAAAGATGCAATTCCATATAGCTCAACTACTAGATTTGATGAGGTATGGTACCCATTCCTTCTCCTACAATAAAAGTATCATGGGGAATGGATTTGGTAGTGTTTCCATGCTTATTTTCAGACATTCAATGCATGATGTTGGTGGTTGAAGGTTAAAATTTGAGTTTCCCTCTCTTTTCCCTCCTCTCTCTTTCCCATTTTCTATATATTGTAATATGATGCCCATTTGTAAAGGTTTGACCCTCTTAGAATGTTGGTGCATCATTTTACAAGTGTTACATGTGTATTTTGTGTTACAGGCCTTAGATCTGGACCTCTACATGGTGATTCTTGCCTTTCTCTTTCATTATAATGTACTATGCATCCTTTAAAGCAATAAAATTCATGTTTTATGGCTAATCTTTGCCATATCCCATATTTTTTTCATTATCATGTGTCTCTATTGAATTTGTGGTGCATTGTGCATGTTGTAATATCCTTTTACAGGGTTTATTTTTGTTGTGCTCCATGGAGATGAGAGTTTAATTGTTATTTTGGACTATGACACTCATTTCTACCCTCTCCTCCTTCATTTTCACCCATTTCCACTCATATGAGAGTTTCTTTCCACCTATTCTTGGTGTTATCAACTCCCCTAGTTTAGGATTTCCCCTTTCATGCATCTCTCTCTTCCCCTAGTCCCTTTGATTGTTAGAATAGGATTAAATAGTTACATTTCCGTCTGTAGGAGTAGTTTAGTATTGGTATTAGGTAGAGGAACCCACATTCTCTAGAGGTCCATCTCAAGTAGAAAGTCCCAAAACTTGAGAGACAGTCCCATGTTACCCAAAAAATTGATTTCTCATCCATCCATTCATGAAAAATCATAGGGTGTTGTTTTTTGGTGATAACAGGTGCTCGACACTTAACAAAATTAGTGTTAAAATATTGTAACATCCACTTTTAATTCAAAAAACTTAGGGAATTTTGTTTTTCTTCTATATAATTCAATGCAGTTTTGCCTTCAATGAACTTAATACATAGAATTTAAATCCCAACATACAGCAATACAATTCCTTTTAAGTTTCTTACGCTGAAATGAAAACATCATTTATAGCCACAACTGATTTATGACAACATTAATTTAAGTTCAGAATCTAATCAGATAACCTATGACAACCATGTGCAACTGCAAGGCTTTATAGATCCTAATTGATCCCCCTCAAACATTCTTTACGAGCCAATACACCTAGCGTATCATTTGGTTAAGCCTTATTATAGGAAAATAACTTGTGATTTCTTTTAGCGTCCTTCAAAAAGATACCATGATAACCATCATCTGAATCCTGACAATGTAGCAAAGACTCAGTGAATAGACAATTCATCTAGTTACATGTGTTATTATGGCCATAGTTATTTGTCGTTGCACTAGCAAGCTAGATTCCAAGACTACACATATGTCTTAGGGAACCTGTATTTCTTCACTTCACAATCTATTCTAGTCATATCCATCAAGATTCATTTCAGTTTGTTATCTATATAGTTCATATTATTATTATTATGTAGTTTTTAACGGATAAATTCAATCACCGAAACTACAGTCAATGCATCTCAGTATCTGGATCATGTGAATCATGCCAACACTACTTTGGGAACCCTACAGGAAAATATGAATTCATGTAATGATCTAGATCATTACATGTTTTCCGCTCTACCTGTAGCTAACTCGAGCTAGTGCAGGCCTAACATGAAAAATCCAAAGAACATGGCATGATTCCTACCTTATACATAGTCATTATAAGAAAGGATCATTTATTTAGTTACCCATCATTAATTATTATTCAAGTTGAAGCAATGAGATAATACTACTCTAGAATATCCCCTTCACATTATTATAGAAATAGGTTGCTGACAAGTTTGTTATATTTTCTTAAATAGTGTTCATGCATTTTGTTTAGGGTGTTGGACTATATTACATCTCAACTTAGTTCTATTAAGGGTATATTTATGCCAACAAGAGCAGATAGGTATACTCAATATTATAAAACCTATGTGTGGAACTACATAATTTGACTTATCGAGGTGAATACGAATAATTCCATCTTCTTAGATTAATTCATTGGTTACTTCCCTTTTTAATATTCATGTTCTCTTACATTCCTTGTTAATTAGAATAAATGTTCATAGCTTTTGAATCTACCCTTAAAAATATAATATCATCATGTTTAATGGTCATATTCTATAAAATCCTTTCTAATTAAATACATTTATACTCTAATGTCATGAACACAGGTATATGTCAAAAGACAACAATATGAATTATATTAATTCATCTTTAGGTAGAGTGTTAAAATGATAGTCACACCTAGCTTTTCTATATACCACCTTATAATTGAACTTTACTGTAAGGATATCATATTCAATATTGAAAAATTCTCAAGCATGAACTTAGAAGGAAATTAAGTTATTAGTAGTAATAACCAAAAATTTCATCAACACAATTTTCAACTATCATCTCATCAATATATACCATCTTAATCATTTAATAACCCATAGCCAACTCATATTTACAAGAATCAATTTAGATTGAGTTTAAGACCCTTTTAAAATCCACAAGAAGACATTAGCTTTTATCTCAAGATTCTACCTTTATTCCTTTAATATAATACTATACAAATTTATATACATGCTTCAATTATCTATCTAATTCAAGATCAGCCCTCCACATTATCCTGCAGCTAAAATGTTAATTAAAACATGGTTAGTTTATTAGGACTGACATGAATACACATACCCTTAGCTAGTTATCTCATGTGGAATAAATAGATGCCTAGTGCATGATTTCTTATTCTCATTACTTATACTCAATGCAATTAAGATGGATGCACACACATTTATAAATCTAGTCAAACTTAAAGTAAAATATGTAGAGAAATATATTTTTTGTTCAAATACCATTTTCCACCATATATTCCTATCTTCACATATTTCCAAAATATTATCTCTTTGTATAATGGGAAAAAGGATAGCCAAACTAATTTCCCCAATTAAAAAATTAATAATTCTCATAAAAACATCTCAATCCATTTATAATCCTTAAAAAATGCAAGTTTCATAACCTTAACCCATTAAAGGTAAACTGAAAGTTACCAAGCAGTCTTTATAAATTTCTACCATAATCAATGTTGTAAGCTAGCTATATTGCAATAATTTTTTTTGTTACAAGTATGGTCGAGCAAGTCATTAAAATTATTTTCACACACCAATGAATATAACGTACTAATTAGTACTGGACTAATACATTCACTTGACGATAAAAAAGAGATTACATGAATAATTGATTCATAACATCCAAGCTAGAATCTGATAATTTTGCATAAGCGTAAATATATATCAATCGACGTCTAATTTTTCTGGGTTTATGTTCTATAAAACACAAGCCATGGATATATATATATATATATATATATATATATATATATACACACACCACACACACACACACACACACACACACACACACACACACACACACACACTACACACACACACACACACACACACACACACACACACCACACACACACACACACACACACACACACATATATATATATATATATAATCCCGAAAAAGAACTCATCCATAGAAAATAGCACAAGGACGGTCATAACAAACACAAAATGATATTTTAGTTAACCCAGAAGCCAAATAATGAAATTAAATTGATATAATATGTTATATTTAATTGGTCATTAGAGGCATTTTCAGCTAGTCCACGTTTCAAGGGTTGGGTAACATATTCACTTTCACTGCCTATAGAATTAACATTGTTCTATAGTACTAAAAAGGTAACTAGAGAATTTTATTCACTTAGCCACAAAGTTTCCATCCTAATGAAATAACAAGGATACCACTATGCCTTAACTTCAAATGTAACTAGATGAAGATTACCACGTTCTCTCTGTTACCCATTCAGATATATTTTTAATCCAAAACCCCTATTATTTTCGAGCTGGGATTTCTAAAATCTATAAGTCTACGTAAAATGGAGTAAGATCCAATTTGTTAAATAAAGGATCTATGATCATAGTAATGAATACCAGAAACAACCACCATTATCTACACGAGAGTTATGACTAGGAGACAAATTCCTAGAAGAGAAAGTTACCCAAATCTAATAATCATGAGATAGTATTTAATATTAAGCATGTAACTATAAATCTTCATTTAGCACATAATATATTTATCCTTACACACATATTTACAAACACCTAAGAAAAAACCCACCAATAGCAAAAACGAATCAAGGAATAAGTATTAACATAATAAGACCACAATCATTTGCCAAGAAATCATGTAAAATCCATACAATTATTTCAAGTGAAATAACTTGGGAAGGGGAGTTAGATTCATTCCTGAGTATCATCCAATTATTCTTCTTTTTAAAAAGTTCTGAAGAAATATGAACCAGTAACTCCCTTTGTCGCTAATTCGCTTCCGGTGGAATTCAAAGACCTCCAATCTAGAACAACAGTCTTTTCTCCTTTTAACAATTTAATCCCTCCTTAATTAAAATGAACTCAACTAAATAATGGTAAGGAAAACCCATATTTTTTTATTGAAAAACCACTCTTCTAACAACATGTAGAGGCTTCGTGAATGGAGGGTTCAACAAGGCCCATAAAAATGAAATGATAAAACCATAATACATGCACTGACCCAACTTTTCTCAACTAAAAACCTAAAAAAATGAATAATTCCAAGCTATGCATGCGGTTAGCTTCCTATGGAAGATTCATCTTATACGAGGAGTTCTCCCGTATGCATTAATTACCATAAATATTCACAGTGCCACGTCGTGGCCATGAAACTTATTTTCTTCCTTCTAACATTGTTCTCCAATTAGTTTAGTGATGTCTCTACAAGTTGTCCAAGTTTAACTACAACATATTGATATATTTACTTGCATGGGTCGGAAGAGTCGACCTCTTTAATAATAAATTAACGAAATTTTAGAATGTAACTCATGTATGGTCAGTTGACGGATTTCATACAGTAATAATTGATTCCCCTAAAATGTCCAAAGACCAAGGAAAACATTATGATAACCCATACTTTACATGGTCTTTGAACATTATTACCATTTTCTTCTTTTCTTCATGGTCCCAGACCAAATTATGGTGCTTTGATTGACATTTTTCCAAGTCAAGCTATGAGGTTAGGGACCTTGGTTTAGTAAGGCCTATTATTCTTACAATGGCCCCTTTTTAATAAAACCTTTTTATTTAAAATATAAACCTTAACAAGAGAACCAAACATGATTTTTGACTTAACAACCAAGAATTACATTCGTAATAGTGCCAACCTTAATCAACAATTAAGTGTGATCGTGTTGTTAAGAAATAACACAGTATGGACTTCTTACCCCTGAAGTCAATTTTTTTTCCATAATTCTAAATTGAAGGCCACCCTACCATGATGAATCAATGACCAACATGTAGCCAAAATGTGTTAGAGCTTTTGACTAGTTATACTAATTTCTGCCAAGTACAAGTTTGTCATATTTGAAATCATGATACATAACCAGACCTATTACCTTTTAATCAATTCAATATAGTATCAGTAATATATAAAAATACACTAAAGTATTAATTCCACTTGGGTAAGTACTCATAACATTCTTCATAACATGGTGTATAATGATATTAATCACCAATACAGTAACCTTCATAGCGAACAAGAGTAAGTCCAAGTGCCAAGTGATTTATAAATGCTTGGAAACAAACACCGTGGTGTGGTTAAGCATGCAACTATGCGTAAGTGTGTGTATCCTATTTAGGGTACACACAAATACATGTAGATGTATACCCAACTACGTAACAGTTTATGTTACCCAACCTTCATAAATCATTTTCCATTTCAAGACTTATCCTATAATATCATACGTTAAAATTGTGGAATATAAAAAAGATGATGCTTGGAAAGATGATGAGGGTGCTCAAATCTTTAAAAATTTATGTTAAGAGGGAAGAGGCTTAGAAAGATGATGAAGGTGCTCTAGTTTTAACAAAATGAGTGTTAAGAGAGGAGACTTGGAAACACGATGAAAATGTTTGACTCTTAACAAAATGAGTGTTAAGAGGGAAGAGACTTAGAAAGATGATGAAGGTGCTTGACTCTTAAAAAAATGAATGTTGAGGGAGGAGACTAAACAATCTAAGGGGAGCATTTAAATATCAACAATAATTTCAAAATAATAAGTGAAGAAATGAAGATGAAAAGGAAGAGTAGTAATCAAACATCAACAAGGGTAAGTGTTAAGAGGTGAAGAGATGATGATGAAAAAGGTCCAAATCTCATGAAAATGGAGATAAGATATGAAGATAAAGTGATTAATTAAGGATCTTGAATTAGAGAAAATTGAATTCTTTAAAGAGAAGTGAAGAAATTTGAAGATGTTGATAATTCAAAAAAATGTATGTTTAAATGTGATGACCTAATATGGTGGAATGTTTAAATTCTAACAATGGAATGTTAAACTTAAGAATTATGAAAATTAAATATCAAGGCGATCATGATGGTGATTGACCATGATAAAGTGAGTATCACGATGTCAAGACTTAGATGGGAGATGATTGTGCTTAAACTCATATATGGATGTTTGAAATTTAAGATGTAAAATTTTGATCAAATGGAGAAATTTTGAGGAGGTGAAATTGATAATGAAAAGGATGTGAAAAAAAAACTTTGTAAGATTGAGAGGAGTATGAAATATGGAAAAAAAACTTCATGAGGTAGAAAAAATGAAGAGTTTGAATGATAAAAAATTGGAATAGGAACTACTCTAAAATGTAGAAAAAATGAGAAAGACATTTTGTTTAATTTGGCACTCTACCTGAAATTGGCTTGGTCAAGGTGTGGCTTCCTATAATAAGTTCTCTCCCTAGAGGTGTCAATAGTATATACCAAGCGAGTGCACAGTACTATTGCTAGTTTCTTTAGCTTTAGTTTACCCCCTTTGATACGATGAGTAATTATTTCATCTTAAAGGATCGCACTGGGGTCCCCAATATGGATATCCATGACTCTAATCCCTCACAAACTCTGTACTAGTCAATTGGGTGGGGGTACATGTTTCATCAGCCAATTCACTCAATTTTCTGATCTACTTTGGGGTTCCTATGGTGCTCCTCATAATGATTTTTTGTACTTTGACCTTGCACTTTCCTCACAGTTACAGTTCAAATGAAGGGAATAATCCTAACTCTGAAAATTTTTAATTAAAGTTAATTTTATGAAAAGTTAAGAAAGGTAATAAAGGGGTTTGCTTAGTCATCAAACAATGGCGACATGCAAGTTAGCAATTTGAAAGTTTTTAGAATGACATTATTTAGATCCGGTCCTAGAAACAAATAGTTAGAAAGTTTTTCCATGAGGTAGAAAAAGAGAAAACAATGAAAAACAAAAAAATCACATTTCTGATTCTCAAGATCGATTGTAACAAGAGCTAGAGAAGATCATATGAGTGAAGTTTGTTGCAATTATCCTCACAAAAATGAAAAATTATAACAAAATGTAAGAAAAATACTCCACAAAGCATTAATTACGTTGCAAAATTGTTAAATGTTTACGAAATGGCCTAAAAAGTGGATTTAATTGAACAAAAAACATCCAATAACCCTACATTGACAAGTTTCACATTTAGTCCAATTTAAGAAAATTGAAAAAAATAATTAATTAAAGGTCCTAATTAAGTTTTAAAATACCTAATGAAATAATTAAACTACATAACTAATTAAAAAAACTAATTAAGCCTTAAAAGAAAATCCTAACTAAATTTTTAATTAAAAAATAATATAATTAATTTAATTTAAAAGAAATAATAATAAAAAAGAATATTAAAATATGATATCTAAGGATAAATCTAAGTTAAGAATAAATTTTAATAAAATTTTAATCCTAAGTTTAAACTATAGTTTGAATGTGACCTAATTTTAAACCTTTAAAACAACCAAAAACCCTAAAATTCTAATGCATTGTGAAGAGAGGGATCAATTTTTTACATAGTGGAATGGTTTGGTGGCCAGGAATGGATAGTGTTATCTATTGTAGACAGGGATCGATGGCCAAAGTGTACAAGGTGGATTTGTTTTTAGGAGTTCTAGATGGAGCTCAACGTAGGTTTGGTGATGGACGAGAGTTTTCTCGGTAGTGCGTAGTTCAGGATTGGTAGATAGGGGTAGCAACATAGTGGTAGATCAGTGGAGGAGGCATCAGCTAAGGGTGTTGAAATGAAAGGTAGAAAGTGGGAGATAGGGGATCCAATATGGGAAAATCAAGAAATGGAAAGGGGAAGGGAGATAGAAGCAGGGAGGGAAGTGGGGTTAGGCTCATCTCAGACGAGTCATAGATGAGTTAGGCCAGGCGGAGAGAGTAGGAAGGGGTGAGTGGCTTAGGGGATGGGAGTTCAGTGAGCTTGGAAGAGTGCAGGGGATCAAGTGTAAGGGTTGGGGGTGGTAGGTTGACATGTTAGCTTGTCAAGTTGTAGGGTTAATTAGGGGGTGGTGAGGGTAGAAGGTAGCTCATCGAGTTAGCTCACCGATCTAAGAACGAGTTGTGAGGAATGAGGGGAGTGTGAGGAGCTAGGAGAAATGGGAGATAAGGGTAATTTGATGAGCTAGAAGTTGTTAAGATATATTATAGGGGAATAATAGTATGGAGGAGGGAGGAATTTTAGCAAGGTTTATAGAAATATCACTAAAAATAGCTAGCTATAACCAAAAACATCACTAAAATTAGTGGAAAAACACCTAATGTGATTTTTTTTTGTGATTTTAAAACTGATTTTTGCTTCCCAAAAAACACATGCAAAAACCTATAAGAAGGTCATAAAAGCATCAAAACAACAAAGAAGTATAATTTTTTTATGGTTGGTATAAATTGTGATTTTTGATTTTCAAATTCTCCTAGGATCTTGCAAACACAACAACACATTAACAAAAGAAAATCACACCAAAAGAAACATTAATCAATTAAAACCAGATTCACACAAATGTTAGTAAGGATTAAAAATACATTAATAGGTGATTGAAAGATGAAACAAAAATGAAAGAAAATGTGGGTAGGTCCCATTGGGTGTGTCAAAATGTGAGAAAGGAAAAATTACTAGAAAATGAAAGATAAATGAAAACAACACACTAATCCCTATCTTGTAACTTTCTTGCAAACCTCAAGAAGATTTTTTAAACACTTGGTCTTGTAAAATTTTAATATGTTTAAATTGTGGATGCTCTTGATCAATTTTACAAAAGATGAATGTAATGCTACGAGTTTGGATACATGTGGATGTAGGAGGAAAATTTGGCAGAAGTTGGCTATAATTTACATAAGCTTGTAGGGATGATCCCAAGGATTCTCTAAGGAGATTTTAAAGGATATGACATGCTTTTATAGCTAAGGGTGAGGCCATGGAATTTGGATCATATTTTGAATAAGTTTCAGGTCATAATTGTAATTAACTGAAATAACAAGTATACTTGGCATGTTTAGTTGCAACTTTTAAGGGGTAATGGACATTTGGATTAGCATAAGTTACATTTTGGAAGGTGGTTATACGTGCAAGTTTATTACCACTTCCTTTTTAGGATTGTAGAAGTGGGATTAAGTGGAATAGGGAAGTGGAGTCCAAGTGGGGTGAACTAGGATAGTGAAGTGGCAATTGACTAGGAAAATAGATGTATTTTCCTAATTAAGTAACTAATTTAACTATCTACAATGTACAATATAATTAATTAATGTTTATTTATTAAATGGTAATTATATTATCCAAAGTAGGTTAGGAAATAATTTAATTAATCCTAAAAGGTGAATGCAAATGAATTAATAAATTAAATTAATTGATCACAGGGGGATGAATAACATGATGTGAACTAGGATAAATTGGAAACAAGAATGTAAATTTAAGGTGTCTATAGTACCTGACTAGTCACATGTAATGAGCATGCTAAAGATGTTTATCTAGACTGAACCCCTAAATCCTCTCCCTATTCTCTAGCCACATAAACCTCCAATACCATATTGATTGAAAAATATGCTTCTTGACACACTACTTCCCCCTATGCATTGGATAGTCTCATTTCCTATAGAATTCCCTACACTAAGGATGTCATATCATAATCACCACCACTAGATAATCTATATGCCTCTAAAGCTTGAGATCCACCTCTCATGAGCCTAAATTCCTCCAATGAATATCTAATTTTCACTGAAATTGGATCCACCATCACGATCATATCTATTAGGTTCAAGATACCATCCAGAATTTCATGGTATGTTTCCTTAATTATCGAGTGCCACACATATATATTCCACTCTAAATAACAAACAATCCAATCATCTTATTAAACATCCATTAAAAATATATGCCAAAATCAAAATTATACACTATCAAACAATGTAACTCTAAGGTTTTCCTAGATCAATGGGTTACTTCACCATGAAAACTTTATCTGCTCTCCATCCTAAAATTACCTCCACTTCCTCATATCTTGGTCAATGTGATCCCAAAAATTGTTACCACTTATCCCAGGGCACCAATATCATGGGTGATATCCTCGAAGCCTCCACCCTTTTCCCTAGAAAATACATCATGTACGATGTTATATGGGCACCCATATTTAAAAATATCCTCCTCTAGACTCCGTAACCACCACTTGTATTGCCATCCCAAAGGCCTCACTACTCGCTCCTCTTTGTGGTCCTTATGTAGAGCTAAAGAAAAACCCACTAAAAAATTTACTATCTTTTAGGGATGCCCTCCACCTATACTATCTAAGTTACCTTTAAACCTCCTTCTCCCCTTCATTGTTTCTACCTACCACCTAAATGATGAACATGCCTCACTCAACATGGTCGTAATGGTGGTATGCCTACCACTAGTCCTGCTCTCCCTCCTATCTCTCTTACATGTATTTTTTGATACTTTGGGAGAGGTGGGGTCACCACATGAGTTGGAAGCCAAAATTTTAAAGGAAATCTATCCACTCTGCATGTCTCCACCCACCATACATAGTGATCTATAATCTATTAGGCCCCCTTTACAACTATTGTAGTTTGTCAACTGGGCCACTTGTACACTATCCCTCTATTGGGCTCGCACATTACCTTATCCTCTCTGACATGTGGTAATATCCTAAAACCTACTACTATCCTCACTACTAGACCTTTCTCCCACTATAAAATCCTTGAGGCATTTCGTGCTACTTGTAGTAGTGTACATGTAGGTATATGATTACTCATATATCTAGGGTGAAAAAGTATGAAGCGACCTACTGCCCTTTTCTTCCTAACCCAAATATTATATAAATCATGCATTAGATACATCCATATGGTAGCAATCCAATGAAACTGTATTCCAACCTCCAATGCATCCCTATATGCCACTAGAAAAAAAGTGGTACTACTCCATCCACCTCGTGGCACAAGAATCGTGCCACAACCATACCAATGATAGCCTTCCGTATATATGGAATATTTGCAACATATATGACACTCAATTAAATCATAAAATTACCCAATTTATATTCATTGATTCCCTTGGTCCATCATACAATTCATCCTCTCTCTTGTATCCATAGGTATATTAAAAAAAATGTTGTCTCCCTCAATCGCTAGTCCTAGAATGACATGTACATCTTATAATGTAACTACAATATTTACAATCTATTCATCATCCCTCTACCTGAAGGTTTGACCTAAATCCCTAGTGTCTCAAGAACATATAAATCAGGTTTACATATAGTGGGACCAAAAACATCTGCATAATTACTCCAAATCTGAGGCCTTGTTATTGTGCAATGTCTTGTGTAGATAACCTTCTTAATAACTCTAGTAACCATGCCACATATACTGATGTCCACAATAAAATCCTCTGTGGCACCTACGAAACATGAGTGCATATTAGATATCAATCCAAATCCATCATCAAACTAAAAAATATGTATGGAAAAACATAAAAAATCTCACATTTTATGTGTCATTTGCCTTGCTGGAAAGATGTCATCTTCATATGAGAAAATTTTCCTACCTCCCTATGCCATCAACCCTTTTAGTAGAATTCTATCGACCATGGAAAAAAATTCCCCTCTAGCTAGATACCATCATCCTTGATGTAATTGGTCATTCCAACATGGTTGAACCTTTCCATTTAAGGGTCATGTAAGTTATTTTCATTACTTACAACAAACACACCTAATGACCTTTAAATTCATAAATATCCCGAACCCACCTAGATTTCAACTTGATATACATTTTGACCATATTTTGGGAAAATTTCACTAGCTAAATTTTCCCCAACATACATTTTCCCCTTTTTTCTTACCTATCCATTCCCAATTCAAAAATAACACCTACCATGGGATTCACATTGCCTCATGCCTCATCTCGATCACCTTTTTTTCCACCTCACACTCTCACCATTGTCACTAAAAACACTTGATTTGGGTTTATAACAAATCTCATTTATCTTAATCTCAAATTAGCAAAATGAAAAATGAGTTCTTCCCTTTACTATTTAAAATAACTCTTATACTTGATTTTAGTCATGATTCCCTCAAATCTTGAAACCTTAGTATCTTTTTCCTTATCAAACTTAAAAAAACAAACCATAAATATTGCCATGTTCATGGAAATGAAGCACTCATTTCAACATATTAGACTTCCTTATACCATCTTTTTCCCCAAAAAATCCACACATTTCTTCATTTAGACACTCAACTATCATCCCTCCCATGACCTCTTAGCTAGGTGATTTATGTCTTATTTTACTACTTATCTTCTAATGTTTATTTTCAATCTTGATTATTATGGGTTCTAAGAAGTTATTTAACCTATCATAGGTAAGAAAAGAGACACCAATAGGTAAGTATGAGGTAGGCATATTTCATTTATCATTCTTTACAACACATTCTTTTCAACACTTTACTTTCAACATTACCTTTCGATTTTGTGTTGCATATGTATTTTTCCAAAGACCATCTCATGTTTCACTATTATGAAACATAATGATATTTGATTGGGGAAAATGTATATGTAGACACCAAATTTGGGTCACACTCCCTTTGGTCCCTTCAATTAATTAACGTAACACATTTAACTAATCATGACCCCTTCACCCCATATTAATATTCATCCTCACATTATTAATTAATTTAATTAAGTTAATTTCATCCTCACACCTCCACCTCATCATGACACCTCACCCTAGACCCATTCCAGGGGAATTTAACTCACAGTGACCAAGTCATCACTCTTAGCACTGAGTCATCACTCCCAGTGCTGAGTCACTACTTGACCTAAATAACTAAGAATTCTTCCTAAACCTAACTGGACTTCTTCTAAGATCTTCCTGCCTTCTCTCATGTGAACTCTACTTCCCTAAGCGGACCCAATAAGGAAAACATGCCAAATCTAGGAATATCTACCTATTTTTGGTAAATAGGACTATTTCCCCCTAATCGACACCGGTTTATCCTTGGACGATGTTGGTCACCTAAACTGCCATCGGTTCCTTTATATATAATTTTACAAACCTTTACCCAGGTTGGTCATTTTGAGTTTTGAGAGTGCTATTACAATCAAGAAAATATATCAGAGCCATTGCTTCATCTAAATGATGTCTACACACCACCAGAGAGTAGCACAGACCAAGAATTCTCTTTTAGATCATTGGAGCATTCACAGGAACACATTGGTCATACTGCAGTGAAAATGAACCAACTACAACCTTACTAATCAATCACCAACTTCCATCTAGCCACAAGATCTTCATAACAAGTAAGTAACATGATCTTAATCATTTTTGCTTCTTTTATTGCATATCTCTTTACTCCTTCATTATTTTTAGTTTCCACTATTAACTGGTATATCTCCATCTTCTCACAAATTCACTAACCCAACATTTCAATCCACTTTCACCCTTTGTGACCTCTCCCTATGTATTCCTGAGTCTTCTTAGTTATATTACAAACCTAACCACACCCTCCTCACTCTCTGTGCAATCACAGAGAATCCCAAAAACCATTTTTATTAAGTTATTTCCAATTGCCCCTACTGATGTTGGTTTACCCTACCGCTAGTTTCATCTCTGAACTGACATCGGTCACCTGAACGATGTCAGTCTCTGTGTCATTTATATTCTCAGACCAAAAATCTTCCCACTCACCCAAAACCAATCCAGACCTCAACCAATCAGCCCCAGACCCTTACCAGACCTTTGAAAGACCTGTTTGACCTAAACAAACCCTGGTTCTAATTAGATTTAGTGTTATCTTGATATCTAGGATAAAATCAAGTGTATCGTGTGTATGAGAAACCTAAGTAATTACATTGCTATAGGACCTATTTATTTTAATTTCTTATTCACATTGAATTGTTATTAAACAATGGATTGACAACCTCTCTAGGAAGCACCATGCTTCCTAGATCTAGCATACGCTAGGCAGTCCACTGTCATATGCTATTTAATACTCTTTTGTGGTCTTGCTTTGCATCTACATGTAGTCCTTCCCAGACAAAAAGGAGTTCTCTACGATCAGCTTGGATAACGTCAACAACGCACACATTCTACCTTCCACCTTCACCTCACAGGTATTCCTCCTTAAACATTTACCTTCTATTTGTTTCATCCTAAAAAGCATAAAACTTATTGGTGAAACATTTTGGCATGCCCAGTGGGACCCATTTAGGGTTCTTTGCATTATTCATTCTTAGGGAATCATTGTGTGTTTATTTATTTTTAAAATAAAGTTCAAATTAAAATCTTCTCCCTAGGAAACATTCTTCTTCTCCTATTGATCTCAGTGAAACTTGTATTTTGGATTAAAAAGAACACTTCTTTTTATTCTGTATTACATTAGTGAAAGACATACTCTTTCCTATTCATTATTGATCTCATCGAATTTCATTGTGGATTTGGGTTTAAAATATTTGCATCTCATTTATGTATGTTGCATTCTAGCTCATCTAAATTGTGGGAAACCTATATGCTGGAAGTCATGCCCAGCTGATGGTTGAAAAACTGAACTGTAGTTCACATTTTACACACTCTTTATACCAAATCACTGAAAACAAACTACACATTTCTTAAACAACATCTTTCCTAGAAGAAGTTGTCAATGATGACACAATCAGAGGATTGATAGTGGGCTCCAGCTGGTTTTCTGGCCAGTTATCATATCACATAAGGATCCCCCATGCCAAAACTTACATGAAACTAGCCATAGTTGTCAGTTTTTGTAGCGCACCTTCGATAACCAAAAACTCTACTTTATTCACAAGTCAGTCCTAAATGGCATAAGCCATAACAAAAAATCTACATCATAGGATTTTGTGTTTTGCTAGCTTTTTCTTGATTTGTGTTTTGAGGTGTGAGTTCATTCTCTTCATTTTTCTCTCCCTACACACTCCACCATCATATTTGGTGTATTCCAACTATTTTTGAGTGTGTTAGGGCTGATCATTTCCATACTCAGTCTTTGAGTTGGTCTTTTTATTTGACCTAAATCACCAAAAATTCACTTTTTCCATCTTTCACATATTTCACAGTAACTGGTGTTGGTCCAGCGACCGCCATCAGTTTCATCATCTTACCAGTTGGTTCATTGACCATCATCAGTTTTAGGTTTTTTTGGTCATTTTTTGCCAAAGTAGTGTCAAATCTTCATTTTTTTTCTTTCTGTGACTTATTTTAGTCATCTTACTAGTCTCTCTGAGTCTTTTATATCACCTTCAAGGTCCAATTCTATCTCATTTTCACCATTTATTACTAGAATTACCAATTTGACATTTTCCCACAGTCACCAACATTGGTCTATCCGATTGATGGTGGTTACCCCCTCATACTGGAATCATCTACCCCAACCAATGTCGGTCTCTGTGTTTTGATTTTTCAATCAGAACAACAATCAAATCACACATTTTAAACCCATTTTTCTCCATTCCTTTTGTGTTTCTACATTATCAGCAGAAGCTCAGAATACCTGTTCTATTTTCAGTCACATGGTTTTGACTCGTAGACAAGCCAATACTCTCATGTTTCACGTTAGTCGCCAACCACTCCCACCTAGCCCATCACCCCCTTCCATCTCATCACCTATGGACCCCAACTAGGCTCTTTCCATACCCACTAGGGATGAGGAGTTCATGAGACTCCTTGATCATAACCTCATCACTCTGTATTACTATCTCACTCATTCATCTACCAGCGATTCATCAGGGAAGCTTGTATATGGTATGTATGTGTCCATTCCTCCTACCCTTGTACCCACTTCTGCATCAGCTACTACTAGCTTGGCCTTACCCTCTTCCACCTTACCATCTGTGATTTCCCAGCTTGACCCTACATCATTGATATCTTCTATACCTATGACATCTATCATGCCTTTGATGTCTATCACTCCTACGATGTCAACCATGCCTTTATCAACCACCTTGAGTGTAGGTCTATCTACACCCACCACCTCTCATATACCTATTGCATCTCAGCCACCATTGGTGTCGAAAACCCACACTCCATTCCAAAACATCATCCTCTCCATCCCACAGTCTCTTCCTCCGATTTCTATAAGAGTATTTATGTTCATTCCACCTACCTACACTTATTACCAATAACCCCTATTTCATCTACCACTTATTCAGGATACTTTCCATCTACATCTATTCTGGCCTATGTTCCTTCCTCACAATTTTTTTACTCGGCACCACCACATACTAGGATGCCACCCACATCATACTAGACTTATCTACCCCCTTATACTACAGGGGGTTCCTTATCATCACAACCTACCAATGATCTTATCAAAATGATGATGGACAAGATGTAGACATTAGAAGCATCTTTCTACAGCTCACGTAACTCTCTGACATATGACGAGATTTATAATGAGCCCATTCACCCATCCATTCTGATTCATCCATACCCTCCCCATTGGGAAATTCCTAAATTCAACTGATTCAACAATAAAGAAGACCCATAACAACACTTGTGGTATTTTAAACATGTGTGTTATCTGATCACTCACGATGATGATTTTCTCTTGCAGACATTCCCAATGTCCTTGACAGGACCAACTTTAGATTGGTATAGTGCTCTACCTAGGTATTCCATATTTTCATTTAATCAGGTAGCTCAATATTTTCTAGACCACTTTTCTATCAACATTGTCAAGAAGGTCACCATGACTGACTTGTATGTGACATGCCAATATGAAGATGAATCTATCACATATTTTGTCACTCGTTGGTGGAGCCTGATCAACCAACTCACATTCCAACTACCTCAAACTGATTTAATAGAGTTTGTTCACCAGAGCTTGTGCTAGACACATCTTGCAAACTCTCCAATTTCAAACCTTCCACATGTTTGACGAGGCATTCACCATGGCCCAGAAACTTGAAATTCATGCCATTGAAGAGAAGAAGATACAATTGTGTAACAAGAATGTTGTGTTTAAATCAAATGATACCTCTTCTTCTTCCAAACCACAAAATAATTATTCTAAAGAAAAAGGATCTACCAATGCAGTAGTTTTGAAAGTTGACCCATCTCATCCATCTAACCAATCAAATCCTTCTTCCAATATTTCTCATGTTCAGGATTTTCAGTTCAAGTGGGAGCAACGAAAATATACTCCCATAGGAGAACCCTACTCTTTAGTTTTAGAAAAACTTCTAAAATCTGGAGTAGTCACTCTTCCACCCATCAAACCACATATTGGTTTTGACCCCTCTCGTCCTGTGCCTACATGGTACAAAGAAAATGATTACTACAACTATCATCACATTAGAGGTCATAGTGAAGGTAATTGTATAACTTTCAAAAACATCATCCAAGAAATGTTAGATAATGGAGATCTCGTCTTGGATAACCCTAACACACTGGCTAATTAGAACCTTCACATATTCAAGAATTCGTTCCCAAATCACACCCCATCATCTAACCAAACTGGCAAAACCTCGACCAATGACAGTAATGTTCATGAGGTTCATGTTGTTTTTGACATCATACTAGCTCTTCCTACTCAATTTCCTCCTACTCCATCTATTGAGGAGATTCTTGCATGAGATCCTTCATCCACAGAGGGACCTATTTCATCTACTCCTTTACCCACAGAGGAGTCTCCCTTATCTTCTCCTTCACCCATGGAGGATTCCACCATATCTTCTGATGTAGTTTCCCCACTCACCTCTCAACCTAATGAACAACCCGCAGTACTTACTCTTCTACCCATGGGAGAGTCATGCTTACCTTCTTCTTTCCAAAATATGAACTTACCTCATCCAACTTTCCATCTCCCCTACCCACAGGGGATCCATTAGCAACATCCCTTCCTATTAGTGATAATTCTCCATTGGATTTCAAGGATCCTGTTGATCTACTCTTGTCTCTTCTACCCACAGAGTCAGAAGCCAACCATTTCCCTGTCTCATAGACATTCTTTATAGGGATTACTACTAAATCAACATCATCCCCCCTACATTGGTGTCATTCTCACATTTGGCCAACCACTTGGATTATGTTGACAATTCCATGATTTGGGGACATCTTTGACTGCCTGTCTCAACTCAAATGTAGATGTTGTCTGCTGACACTTCCATGATCTATCCAAAGGTGTTTCAGACAACCAAACCCACCATGCCCATGCCAGTTGTAACGACCCCTTCTTCATCACCCTCACCCACACCTAAACCTTTACCAACAAATGAAATTTTTCCTATGCCTAAAACCTTACCTGCACCTATACCTTCCTCTGCGTCCAGACCCATTACCACATTAGGAGTCATGCCGACATCAAGTCTAGTCCATCCTCCTGTCAAACTAGATTTAGCCACATCCTCACAAGCCATTACAAATATTATTCCCCCACCTAAGAGGAATACCCAACCCCTTAGGCCGCATACACTGTTTTCACCCATCACCCCTCTGTCACCTTCACCACTTCCATCTATCCTAGGTCCCCACCCATCAACCTTGGCCAAGAAGCCTCCTACCCAGAGTAAACCAAAAACACAACAGCCCACCTCATCATGATCCTCTATTACACCCAAATTACCTACACAGCTTATGCCTTCGCCGTCACCTACATCCTTTCTACCTCCTATACCTACACCACTTCTAGTATCCTCATCATTACCCATGCCATTCCCTTCTCCTCAACTAGTCCCTTCCACATTTCCTCTTACCATAACCTTCACCACACCTCCATTATCACCTTGGCTAACCTGTCCCCTTCCACCATCTACCTTCCCTTCTACATCACACACTTCTTCTTCACCTTTACCCAAGAAGGTGCAACCAAATCCCAAAAACCCACTACCTTCCAAAGAGGTAGTTAAACCTACACCACCTTCAACAACTAGTTCACCTGCTACACCTTTACCCAAGAAGGTGCAATCCAAACCTAAAACATACTATCTACCAAAAAGTGGTCAAACTTACTCAACCTTCTGATTCCAACTCCAGTTCACCCAACTTCCATCTAGACCCACACTTACTTCACATTGTGATCCATTAGCAGGGTCTTACAACATCTTAGCTAACCTTTTGGAAATATCTTTCATCACTGCTACCTTTACCCAAGAAGGTGCAATCGAAACCTAAAACCATATTATCTACCAAACAAGTGGTCAAACTTACTCAACCTCTGATTCCACCTCCAGTGACACCTCTCCCACCAAAGTCACCCACACTTCCATCCAAACCCAAACTTACTTCACATTGTGATCCATTGGCAGGGTTTTATGCTAACATCTCAACTAACCTTTTGGAAACCTCTTTCATCACATTGCCACCACCACTTAGACCTTATGACCCACTCAAACCTAAACTAAAAGGGTTTGATGATACCAAAATTTGTGCTTATCATCGTGTGTCAGGGCATGATGTGGAAAACTTGTAAGGCTCTTAAGACTATTCTTCTCCAACTATGTCCTCTCAAAGAAAACTTTGACGATGATGATCTTTTAGATGAGGACCCTATTCCACCTGCACCTATCACCACACATCCTCATCCCTTACCTATTCAAGTGACCTTCATCTCCACCTCCACAACCCTTTTATCCTCCTCCAACATTTGAGATCAATATGGTCTGCATAAGAGAGCTAGCCAAACCTCCACCAAAATGCCAATGTGCTGCATTGTTTTCACAAAACCAGTATATTCCCTCACCATATTTTTTCCCGTCCTATCACTACACCTATCATGACTCACCTTCTCCTTTACCAAAGATCAATATGGTTCAAATTTCCACTCGATCCCAGAAGGACAAAGGAAAGGAGAAAACAACCAGCTCATCCACTCTTTTACTCTTTTACCCAATATTCCATCTGCACCTGCACCAAAAATCACCATCTGTGGACCTGCATACCCTATTTTTGACAGGGTTTCCCACCATATAATTCTTAAACAATTATACTAGTTTCCTCTCAAAATTTCTTTGTATGACCTCATCCAAACCTTTAAGTCTCATCGTCAAGCCCTCATTGAGGTCCTCAATCTATTGAGGTTCTACCTAATGACCCTACACCTGTTGCATCCATTATCACTCCTCACCATGTTGCCTCTCTCACCACTTCACCCCCTTCCTCTACTCCCACTACCACTCATCAAGTAGTCACTCTCAGTTTCTATGACGATGAGATTGTACCTCTCCAATCGGATGATCCTGACCCCGCCCTATTTATTTCCATCTATGTTGATAATATATGTGCTCAACGCATTATGATTGATGGAGGTGCCAGTATCAACATCATTTCCTCCCATGCATACAACCAAATGTGCATCCCTTCCAATTACATGCATAATAACCTAGTTATGTTGCATTCATTTAATGATGCCATGACTTCCACCCTCAGCACCATCATTATCCACATTTGCGTGGGCCCCTGTACCATTCCTGAATTATTCTATGTCTTAGAGGGGGAATTCTAGTACAACATGCTTCTTGGTTGACCCTGGATTCATGCCATGGGTTGTGTTCCTTCAACCTTACACCATTATTTAAAATTCAAACATGAAGGGCACAACTATACCATTCCATCCAACCCTTCACCATTAAAGACCTGTAACATGTTGTATCGACCAATGATGTCCTTATACCAGTTAAGGCATCTACCACTGCTACCACTTCTTCTTTAGACATTGCTTCATCCACCACTTCTACCACTACATATTCTGTAACTAACTCCTCTATTCCCACTACTGCCATAACTTCTGTAGTTGACCCATCAACCCATCTACTTCTCAAACATCCAATGCTTCTTCTTCCCAGTTTTCCAGTGATTCATCCATTCCCACTACCCACATACCAACTACTGATCCCTTAGAAGGTGTTTTTCAATGCCTCACTCTGGGGGAGTACCACCTTTATAACATTGACACATTCCTTACTCCTCAAGAGTATGGTAACCTTCACCAACATCCCTGCTATGATCACCATGTAGGAAAAGTTTTCCCCTACGGTCCTCCCCACCTTCACACCAACTTAACGTATGGGGGACTTGATGCTTCTACCTACTCACCCGAGCCTCCTTACCAAACTCAACCATTTTCCTTTGACCTTCAATCTCTCACCAACCTCCGCTTCTCCCACACCTTCCTCCATCGTTGTGCTTGGAAGGGCTTTGGATTTGGTTTCTATGAACAAGGCCACCATACTGTCATTCCTTGCACCACTCGTAAGCATAAAGACTGCAGTGGTATTGGATTTTTCAAACCACCTTCTAAGAAGGCCAAAGTCAAACTCATTGAGGATGATAAACATTCCCCACCCCATTCACCTACCTCACCACCTTCACCTACAGAGTCTATGGATCTAGAATCCATTCCTCCTAAATTTTTTTTGTGAACACCATTTCCCTAGGACCTCTGACTTATTAGCGTGATGGCGAGGCTCCCTCTTCTCTTCCCTTCTGTATCCTGACATGATCGATGATGATACACCTTCTATTAATGTCATTCAATGTCAGGACGATGAGTCTATTCTCACCTACCTTGGTGTGGAAGATTCTTATATTCATCGGTTGTTACCTTCTGAGACACAAACCATGTTGAATGAATCAACCATCGAAATCAACATTCACACTTAGGACGACCCGCACATTCTAAAAATAGGCCAATCTTTAGATGTTGCTGAACAGGAAGCTTTCACTTCTTTCCTCCAGGATCATAGCAAAACGTTTTCTTGGTCCTACGCTAATATGCCTGGTATTGACCCAAACATTGTGGTCCACAATATCATAACCATTCCTGATGCCAAACCCATGAAATAGAAGCTGAAAAATGCATCCTCGCATTTCCCTTCTTGTCAAAGAATAACTCTAGTGCCTCCTTTTGGTTTCCTTCATTCTACCCATTGATTATCCCCAATGGATCTCTAACATTGTTCTTGTCACAAAAGTGATAGGGGGACTCCACATTTTCATGGATTTTCATGACCTTAACTTAGCTTTCCCCAAAGATGACTTTCCTCTACCTAGTATTGACCAACTAGTTGATCTCACCACTAGCCATGAGATGCTATCACTCATGGATGGTTTCTCGGGTTATAACCAAATATTACTCACCCTACAATATCAACACAAAACCACCTTCATCACTCCTTGGGGGACCTTCTGCTATCATGTCATGCCCTTTGGCCTTAAAAATGTTGGTGCTACATATCAGTGGGCTATGACTTATATCTTTCATGACATCATGCATAACATATTGGAAGATTATGTTGACGATCTTCTTGCCAAATCCAAATATTGGACTAAACACCTTACAGTCCTTAAGGTTTTTTTTGACCATCTCATCAAATACTACGTTCGCCTTCAACCTAAGAAGTGTGTCTTCACTGTTCTCTCAGCAAATATCCTTGGTTTTATTGTTTCTTTAGGTGGCATTGAAATTTGATCCCACTAAAATCAAGGCTATTCTCGAGATGCCTCCACCTACTAACCTTCATCAACTATGTAGTTTGAAAGGCAAGTTTTAATCTATTCATCACTTTATTTCTTAGCTTTCTGATCATTGCCACCCATTTCATCATCTCCTCAAAAAGGATGTCTCCTTCAAATGGGATGATGAATGCCACAAAGCCTTCGATGCCTTAAAACAATACCTCCTCCAACCACCTGTGCTCATTCCCCCTAAGGATGACCAACCATTTTACCTTTACATTTCTTCTACTGATCATTCCCTGGGTGCCATGCTTGCTCATCGTGATGAGAAACACAGGGAGAAAACAATTTATTATATAAGTCATATGCTTTTAGACTAGGAAACTAGATATACTAACACTGAAAAACTCTGCCTAGCCTTAGTATTTGTCTCCACTAAACTTTTCCATTACCTACTCAACCACAAAACCTTCATTGTCACCAATACTGACCCCTTACATTACATGTATGCTAAGCCCTACCAACATCAATGTGATGCACATTGGCTCATGCTTCTTGCAGTCCTAGATCTCGAATTCATCCATTAAAAATATCTCAAAGGAAAAACCATTGTTGACCAACTTGTATATGCACCTCTCTTCGAAAACCAATCTTCTAACTTTGATTTCCCTGATGAATCCATCACTACCCTCTCCCTGGATGATACCATTTACCAAGATGACCTTATTCTTTGATGGTTCCAAATGTCAGCGTGGGGGTGGTGCAGGAGTTATCCTCATTCCTCTTGATGGTGAGCCTATGCCATTATCTTTCAAACTAGATTTTGATTGTACTAACAATATCACCGAATATGAAGCACTCATGTTAGGTCTTCAAACCACCATAGCCTTAGATGTTAAATCAATTAATATCTTTGGTGACTCTCAACTGGTTGTGAACCAAGTTAATGGTATATACTAGTGTCATAATGAGATACTTCAAAAGTATAAACATCATGTTGACATGCTTTTGACTACCTTTGACCATTATGAACTTCAAACCACCCCGTGTTCCACTAATAAATTTGTGGACACCATGGCTTGTCTTGCTTCTCAAATACCTACTTCACCCTCTGAATCAAAAATATTTGTCACAATAAAAAGGTTGCAATCACCTTCTTATCTATTCCAAGATGTTAAATTTGTAGGAAACATTGAAACTGACCCATGTGACCTTTGGTATAAGTAGTTTTTTGACTACCTTTCCCTTTCAATTCTGCCTCTAGATCTTACTCGCAATGGACAATGAGCCTTCCTCAAAAGTGTCTCTCACTATGTCATCATGGGTGGTCTTCTCTATAAACGTGACTTTGATGGTATCCTCTTACGATGCCTTACAAGTTCTAAAATTCCATACACTATCAAGGAAGTTCACGATGGGATTTTTGGGGATCACTTCAGTGGCTTAGCTATCACTAAGCGCATCCTTTGCCTTGGCTATTACTGGCCAACCCTAAACCATGATTTTTGTGACTATGTCAAGTGTTATGTGAAGTGTCAGCAACATGCTAATCTTCATCACACCCCTAGTCATGCCTTACAGGTCACATGAGACCTTTGGCCTTTCTCTCAATGGGGTTTGGATCTTTTGGAGAGATTAACCCTCATTCTTCCCAACATCATCAATGGATTATTACCGCTACTGAATATTACACTAAATGGGTGGAAGCCATACCTCTTATTTCTATAAAACTGAGAAAATATGTGAATTCATCAACCATCACATCATTTGTCACTTTGGTGTTCCTCACCACCTCATCACTGATAATGGAAAACAATTCAAAAACAAAACCCTATGGAAACTCTGTGATGCCTTCGACATTCAACTCAATTTTTCTTCACCTTATTATCCTCAAACAAATGGCCAAGCTGAATTGACTAACAAAACCCTAAACAAAATTCTTATGAAAGTGGTTGACGACATTGGTAAGGATTGGCACACGCACATTCCTTTTTCCTTATGGGCTTATCACACTAGTATTCGTACCTCAACTGCTGCCACACCTTTCTCTTTGGTCTATGGTACAGAGGCTGTTTTTCCTCTCAAAGTCCAAATTCCATCTCTTCGTATCTCACTCAAAGATATGCTCAATGATGATGATTTTCACCATGACCATTTGGCACAACTTGAGTTATTAGATGAACACCATCTAAATGCTCTTGATCACCTTCAAATCTACCAAAAATGTATCAAACGTGCCTACGATAAACGTGTCCAAGAATGAACCTTCAAGGTCAGTGACCTTGTCCTGAAGGAAAATCAACATGTAACAAAAGTGGAGAAAAGTAAATGGGGAAAGTTCACTCCTAATTGGCTTGGACCCTATATCGTTACTCATGCCTATGGATCAGGTGCTTATCGTTTATCTTCACTTGAAGGTAAACCTGAACCTGAGCCCCTCAATGCCTTGCATCTTCGATCATTCTATTATTGAATCAAGTCCTATATCACCTTCTATCTATTAAACACTCATCCCTTGAGAAACATTCACCTTCCATCTACCTCTTTTAAGGACCAACGACTACACCAGAATTGTGTGATTATCTGTCACCTTTCAGCCTTATCTTAAATATGAGTACCACGACTCTACTCATGGCATGATTCTCATGGATACTTTTCATCCTTTTCAGGATGGAATCCCATGGTTGTTCATCACTTAAAACCTCTCTTTCATAGCTAACCTCTGTGTGCTATGGTTTTGTCTTCATAAAAGAAGCCTATACTCCTTTATAGTCTTGTCCATGACCTAAAAGTCCAAAAAAAATTCAAAAGTAATATACGGTATTTTCAAATTCAAACTCCTTGAGTCAAAATTCTTGTAAATAGATGACTCCCTCCAAAAGGACATCTACCTTTCCATCTTGTTGCTATAAATAGACTTCTCCCTTGAAGGAAAACTATAAAAATCTAGCCCTATTGTACATAGTCTATCACAAAAAGAAGACTATTTCTGTAAAAATAAAATAAAAATATTCTGAAGCTTCCCACATCGATCAACTTCATGAAGACCTCAAGGAGATATTCTATTCATCCCACATAGACTTCCCGCATCGATCAGTCTATAAAACAAAAGAAAAAAGAAAAAGATAACTTTTTCATCATGGACTTGCCTATTTTGGTCTTGGGTATCTTGCAGAAGAGGCATGTTGTCTCACACCAAGGTTATGCTAAAACAACCCATTTCACCTCACCGTATTTCCTTTCTAATCTTCTACCTACTCAAGGGATGTGCCACAAATGTGACATTTCATGATCATGTGACTTTCTTCACCCTTAGAACAATCAATCATGCAATGCCTTTAGGGTCTTACATTCATAAGCCAATATTTGGTATGATAGACTCATAATGGTTCTTACCAATTAGGTGGATTTTTTGTCTCCTCTTACCATTCACCTCTTTTCTTACTTATTGATTCTGCTACACATGACCAGACCTTCGACACCTACATTCTGGGAATTCCTCTCCCACCAAAATCACCCACACCTATTCAACCTAAAATCACCCATGCCTATTCAACCTAGATGACAACCATGCCTATTCAACCTAAACTCAACCATGCCTAAATGAACCTAGACTCAATCATGCCTAAAACCTACCGACCCATTCATCTCCCTTATCATATTCTTCCCTAGCTTATGGGAGAACTACATCGGCCTGAGGCCCCTTTTCACCAGGGCTATGTAGGTAGCACTCTGAGGGCATGGGGCCCTTAGAGGTTAGCTCAAGCCACTTTTACCCCTAACCAATTTTCCCCCTTTACATTCACATTCTACCCTAGTTAGTTTCCATTTACACAAAAACTTGGAAATTAATATATCATAAAAACATACATACCTACCATTTTATCACCACAACCATATTCTACTTAAATCATTTCATATTTACATGATATTAATTACTTGGAAATTTAAACACAACATACATACAACACATTATTTCCATAAGATCAGTAACTTGGAAATTACCTAGACTCCACCATGCCTATACCTGACCAAACCATACCTATACCTGACTCAAACCATACCTATACCTGACTCCACCATGCCTATACCTGACCAAACCATGCCTATACCTGACTCCATCATGCCTACAAGACCTCAACTCAATCATGCCTAACTCACCTAGTTCCCATGATACACAATAACAATGGAAATTAAAAGATTACATCATCCATCCAATAATAATCATCAACTATATAAAGAGGAATGTTTGTGTATCAATACATATGTACACAGGGATACAAGTGTCTCAAAAATCTCATATACAATCTCACAAAATATTTGGCACACAGGCTGGTATATATATCAAAATCAAAATGATAATACAATATCACATATCATGACCAATCAACCCCACATGAGGCCCTCCTCTCTCAACTCTCACCTGTCTCCTCTCTCCCTATCGATCTCCCTGCTAGCATCTCTCCACCCTCTATTGGTCCCTGCCTGACCTCCATCTCCTCCTCCTAGCCCTCTTCCAGGCCCGGTCTTTGAGAGATGGTAACCTCACCTTGACCCTGTCTCTGGGGCTGACGACCCCCTGTGCTACCTGAGCTATGAGTCTTGGATCTGGTCTACTCACTAGCTACCTGCTGGGACCTATGCTCAAATAAGAGGGAACATCAATACCTGCAGTGGCTAGATGGTCCTGGTAATAGTGGGCCTTGTTCAGGGCATCCCTGAACCTTGCCATAGATATGGTCTGGGGTGGTGCCATTGGCCTAACTGCCACCTGTGAACTCTTCCCTACCAATAGAGGACCCTGTCCTGGTGTAGTGCCTGTACTACGAGACCTTATCCCAGTGCCTGTGCTAGTACCTATGTAGCTACTTAGGCCTATAAGGCCTGCAACCTATGCATGGCTGCCAAATATCCCTGTAAACTAGTGACATGTACCTGTAAGTGGATACCTATGCACCATCCCCTGTAGGAGCTTGTGCTTGTACCTGTGCATGTGCCTGGGAAGCAGTCAGTAAACCCTATAATGTAGTCACTTGCACTGTCAAAGTAACTACATGTTTCTATGCCACTGTCAACTAAACTCCCAGCGTGATCACCTGTCCTTATAGGGCATCCCTCTAAACCATCACTGTGGCTAAGTCTGGCTGACCTGGCCGTGGTGGTGCTGCCTGTAACTCCACTGCCCACCATTGTCTATATGCCATAGTGGTCCCTACATCATCCAATCTCATATCCACTGGTACCTCCTCCTGTCTTATGGGGTCTATGGGTCAGGGTGGAGACAAAGGTCTCTCCACATCATCCCTGTGGTACTGTGGGAAGGTGGTGGCACATCCTGTTGTAATCTAAACTGGCATCAGAATCTGTCAACTAGGATCATCTCATTCTCACTAGCACGTCTACCCTGTATCCACCACAATAACTATAACTTGTATAGCTCTTGATCCATCCCTCTAAAAGATGGAAAACTGACATAGGGCTTCTAGACATTTTCCATCACATATAAGCCCTCTAGCTCCCACCTATAGTATACTACATCATGAGTTTCCTCCTCTACTGGAGGATGACCACCTACAATGACCCACCTCCTATAACCTACCCTCTATCCCCCACGGTGCCAATCTGGTACTGGTAGTCCTCATGGCCACACTACCACAATATGCTCATATGCCCAGTAGTGCAGTAGGAATGTACAACAGATGTTGTAGTGTCACATCCTCTGGTAAGCCCACAACTCCCTGTATAGCTACACTAAATATGTAGGTGCCCATGCAAAGAAAACCCGATCCTTGATCATATCTCACAACACTCCCATCAATCCTCTGGGAAATTGGCCACCCTCTGAATCTGGAAGTGCATAACACCCCACCGCTACCATCATCAGTACTGCTAACCACATCTCCTATGGGTGTGCAACATACAAAGCCCCATAAACAAGACTAGCACTTGTGCTTAGTCAGGTCACTCACCATCTCCCCAAATATTGCAATCATCACCTCAAAGGCTCCATCTGTTGATACTGAATACATTAGCTCACCAATAATAGGTAGCCACAGAATCCTATAAACATCCTCCAGCGTGATCATCATCTCACTGGTGGGTAGATGGAAGGTGTTGGTCATTGCATCCCTTTTATCAATGAGAGCAACCATGAGACTGTGATCCCATCAGATCCACCTGTACCGCCTAATCCCAACCAATCCAACCTCTCACATGTGTGTCCACTTGTCCTTAGTGATGCTAGGTTACATCTCCACTAAAAATGGTGGGACCATGTACCACATCGTCAACTGATGTCATGCCTACATCAAAGAATCTCAAGAATGTCAAGTACTTACCTACTTTAATCATTTATTCATCCCTATCTACCCCCACCCCAGACCCACATTGCTCTACCTACCTATTTAATTCCTAAGTATTTCGCTAACCTACCATCTATTTTATCTCACCTAAACAAGTCCCCATGTTAATTTTCATCATTTTCTCTCCTTCGATATTTGACCTAACCCATACCCGCCTATTCTTAGCTATATCTACCTTAAACCCACCCACTTCTATTCTAATTTACCTCTCATATCTCTATATTCAACTACCTATTTGTTTTTTAAAGCCAGTTTTCCCCATCATTTACCCTTTTCTACCCTAGGTCACTGTTCACAATTACCTACATTAGTTACCTTAAACCAACACCAGTCACTCTAACTGGTACCAATAACCTATCTAACCACTGATGCTGGTATGCCCAATCGATGTCAGTTGATGCAAAACCATCATTAGTCTCTGGTTTGGCCCTAAGGCCGAACCGCCATGCCCCAAATTTTGAATTTTTCAAAAAAACAAACTAAATTCAACCCTAATCCCACCTAAATCCAAACCCAATTCATTTTCCCACCTATTTAGTCTATAGTACACCCTCCCAATACCCAATTTCATTCATTTTTACCCACATTTCAAATTTTTAATTTTCCACTCCATTTCTTAATTTTAGCTCAAATTTCAATTGAAAATGACATGATATGGATTGATTCCTACCTCAACAAGTTCCCTCCTCCTCACTGACACCTCTGGTCTCTGAATTGGTTGACCTCTAGTGCCTCCACCTATTACAGCCATGCCTCCAATCGAACTCTCAGTCCTCCGACCAATCCAATCACTCTGATGATCTCGTAGAGCCATCTACCTACCTCCTCTAGCCACTCAGATACCTCCAACTCATCCTGGTACAATACCTCATCTTTTTCTTCACGAAAAATAATAAAAATACTTTGCTCTATCATTTTCTAAACGTGAAAAGGTTACAATGAATCCGTAATAGACAGAATTTTAATTTTTACCCTACCCCCGACCTGACCAATGTCAGTTTAACTTGAATGACATTGGTCATGTTCCCTAGTGTACCGTATTGGATTTCCCTTGACCGCCATCAGTTTTCCATAACTAGTATTGATTAGCATGTTTGGAACCATTGCACCATTTCTCACCACATCTGATTTCCTGAAACCCTTTTCACCTTACCCAAGTTTTACCCCAGCCTTACCACTCAACCTAATGACCTTATTACCTACAACCCAACCTCAGAATTAGTTGGGGCATGTTTTTTCCCCTACGGTGGCCTTAAATATGACCTTTCCTAAATCACCCAACCCAACCTCACTCATTATGACACTCGAATTCATTTACTCACTATACCTTGCGATGATGCTACTTGTGTTGTTCAACCTAATGACCTTACCTTGCCTAATGTCATGTTGTTTATCCTGACCTAACCTTTGGTGCCCTGGAAAAAACCTATTGCCTATTCCAGTACCTTTCCTAGTTGTGTTTTAGGACCATATCATATACCTTGGATACCTAAACCACATCAACCTTATTTGGATAAACTTATCAACCTTTGAAGACATAGAGTTTGCAAGATCTTAACCCTAGTACATTATTACGTTCTATATGTGTGCATGTGTTAGACTACCACTACCTACTACCAAACTGAAATCACCCTTACGTAAAACCAACCTACCCTTTTTTCATCACTTATCCATTTACCAAACCACTCACCAAATCCGTTTAACACCTCATTAGTTCCTGGTTTGAAGGGGATTACCTCCACCCACACTTGGGGAAACCTAACCTTCACTCATACCTGGAGCACCGACTTCCTATTTTTTTCAGTGTCACTTATCAATACAAGCTATGCGATAAAAAGGGGAAAATGTAGACACCAAATTTGGGTCACACTCCCCTTGGTCCCCTTCAATTAATTAATGTAACACATTTAACTAATCATGACCCCTTTACCCCATATTAATATTCATCCTCACATTATTAATTAATTTAATTAAGTTAATTTCATCCTCACACCTCCACCTCATCATGACACCTCACCCTAGACCCATTCCAGGGGCATTTAACTCACAGTGACCAAGTCATCACTCTCAGCACCGAGTCATCATGACCAATGTTGAGTCGCTACTTGACCTAACGAGTCACTACTTGACCTAAATAACTAAGAATTCTTCCTAAACCTAACTAGACTTCTTCTAAGATCTTCCTGCCTTCTCTCACGTGAAATATAATTCCGTAAGCGGACCCAACAAGGAAAAAATGCCAAATCTAGGAATATCTACCTATTTTTGGTATATAAGACTATTTCACTGTAACCAATGCCAGTTTATCCTCTATCGACATCAGTCACCTAAAACTCCATTAGTTCCTTTATATATAATTTTACAACCCTTTACCCACATTGGTCATTTTGAGTTTGGAGATTGCTATTGCAATAAAGCCTAGATCTCATAGTAATTGCTTCATCCAAACGAAATCTACACATCACCAAAGAGCAACACTGGCCAAGGATTCCCTTCTAGATCATTGGATCATTCACGAGAACACACAAGTTGTAATTCCATGACACTGAATCAGCTACCACCTCACTAATCATTCACCAACCTCCATCCAGCCATGAGATCTTCATAGTAGTAAGTAAGTAACGTGATCTTAATCATTTGTGCTTCCTTTATTACAGATCTCTTTCCTCCATTATTTTAATTTTCTACTATTATCCTGATATCTCCATCTTCTCACCAATCCACCAACCCAACCAGTTCAAACCCTTTCACCCTTTGTGACCTCTCCCTCTATATTCATGAGTCTTCTCAGTTATATTACAAACCTAACCACACCCTCCTCACTCTCTATGTAATCATAGAGAAGCCCAAAAACCATTTTTATTAAGTTATTACCAATTTCCCCTACTAACATCAGTTTACCCTACCACCGTTGGTTTCATCCTTGAACTAACATCAATCGCCTTATCGATATTGGTCTTTGTGTCATTTTATATTCTTAGACCAGAAAGCTTCCCACTCACCCAAAACCAACCCAGACCTCAACCAATCATCCCCAGACCCTTACTATACCTTTGACAAACATGTCTAACCTGAAAAAACCTTGGTTCTAATTAGATTTAGTGTTATTTTGATATCTAGCATAAAATCTAGTGTATTGTGTGTATGAGAAACCTAAATAATTACATTGCAATATGACCTATTTATTTCATTTTCTTATTCACATTGAATTGTTATTAAATAGTGGATTGACAACCTATCTAGGAATTACCGTGCTTCTTGAATCTAGCATACATTAGGTAGTCCATTTTCATATGCTATTTAATACTATTTTATGTTCTTGCTTTACATCTATAGGTAGTCATTCCCAGACAAAAAGGAGTGTTCGACAATTGACTTAGATAACATCAACAACGCTCGCATTCTACCTTCCACCTTTGCGTCACATGTATTCCTCTTTAACCATTTACCTTCTATCATGTTTCATCCTAAAAAGTGTACAACTTATTGGTGAAATAGTATACACCATAATTTTGATGCTTACTAACCATTTATTTGTGTAGGGGCTGTTGATGCATTCTCCTCATGATAGGGTGCCTTAAGATACCTATTAGGATTGTGATACGATCATACTTGGTCATGTGGGCTAGAACACAACATTTTAGAGATGTTATTAATAGCCTTAATAATTGAATATACTTGTCTCAGTTCTTCCCTTTGATAACACATTTCACTCATTATGCCTACTTATCATGTCAAGTCTATGTACTTTTTTTTATTGCAAGCTAATATTATTTCTTCTAGTCACTCTAGACCTTCTTCATTTATCACCATTTTCTTCTTAGTTTATGTTCCCCATTTTTTTCATCCTTTGACCTTAAGGATTCCCCCATGATTGATGACATCACCCATGGGTGACAACATTGGGTATATATACTTATTTATACTACCATCAAATACACCACTTTTATAACTACTTGTTACATATAATACCTTTATAACCACTCTTGCTCATACTATTTCACACTTATTATATAAATTTGGAGTCTGAGATCTTTCCTCTTTTGTATTCAATTCACCATAGTGATTTGGGACTGGAGATATTATTTTTGAGTATTTTTCTTCTCCACCATAGTGATTATCTCTCAGTGTTGTTGTCTCTAGGGAGGATTGTGCATCAATGGTCATACACACATTATAAGTATTTCTAACCTTCTTTAGTATCTTATTTTATATGTATGTGCTCATTGTTGTTGGTATTCATTGTTATAGACTAGAGTAGATATATGTTTTCTTTGGTTTATTATATTGTCTTATTAATACTATACCTCTTAGATTTATCCACCCGTTGGTTATATCTTTATTTAAAAATCCTAGTAAGATACCCATCTTTATCTTTTTTGTAGGACTTGTAAACATATATTTATATCCTAGGGATAGGGATACTACCTCTAGATATATGACACTAGTGCTCCCCCATGGGGGGTTTATTTATAAGGCAATATCCTAACACAATCATTTATATTGACGTAATTAAAATTGATAAAAACAAAGTCAATATACTAGTAAACATTAGGGGGTGAAAGGGTTTTATTTATTAATATTTTGAATTAGGTATTGGGGGTAGGTTAGAGAGGTGGGATACATAAGAGGTAGGGTTAATTTTAATATAAAACTAAAATATTTGAACCCTATTTTTAGAAGATAAATACCTTAAAATTGTAAAAGGTTTGCAATCATGAATTTATATTGAAATATATTTTTGAGTAAGGAAATATGAATTAGGAGATTCTTAAGAAATAAATAATAAGATGGTAGAAAACTAGAAATGAGTATGCTTTTCAACACATGATATTATTTCACCATATTAATTATTTGAAGAAATATTGATAAATAGTTAAAGACTAACATTAAAGGTAATTGGTAATAGGTATTAAATGGCTTGAAAACATCTTTCTAGAGAAAATACATATTGAGAAAATAATAATTGAGTGGAAAACATGATATATTAGGGTATAAATAAAAAGGGGTAAATAAAATTGTAATTAAAAAATGGGTAAGTAAGGTATATGGAAAAAGGGGGTATTTTCAATCTAATAATATAATGGGATGGGGTATTATCAATTGAGTAATTATATGTAAAAATTAATATTAAGGTTATTCTTTAATACCCTTCAAACGAATGTGTTGTACCATTCTTTTACCAAGCAAACCCCTCTGTGTGCTCCCAAGCACCTTTATATATACACAATATGGTTGGTCTTAGATTGTATCCCTATATTTAAGATCATAGTCAGGAACCTCTCTTTTACCCATCATATAGGTGCAAATTATTAAAAAAATTCATTTGTAAAAATTCATTAAATATAAAATTTAATCTATTTTTGCATTGAAATTGGATTTATTTCATGGCAATTGAGCTTAATCCAACATTTTTTCATTAGAGGATTTGTTTTACATTGGGTGAGGTAACTCAATTCAGCCCACTACTCACCTCAGTGATTTATTCTACCAAGATGCATATGTCCTTGCATATGACTTGATATACTTGAAGACCTAAATTGATTTCTGAACTCCCATGATATTCTCCACGAGTTCCACAACTCAGATGGATGAGTTGATAGTGGCATTGAATTGGAAGTTGTGAGCTATTTTTTTGTCCTAGCTTAGATTTAATTTCCATATCTAAAATATTTCTTCCATTTGAGTTATATATAACCTTCTCAATATAGATAGATGCAAGGATTATCTCATTTGGTTTCCACACCAAATCAACTCATATCAACATTCTTATATTTTCTTTAGATGACATATCCAATTTTTTGAGTTCTACAAGTGAGTTGTTATTGATTGATATTTTTAGAAATTCGAGCACACCCTAATATACCTTATGTGGGAGGATTTATCTCACATTTAAATCAATGATTTTACCCCTACAAAATTTGGATCCACCTTGAATAACTTAGACATTTGTTATATTATTTTATCCCAAATTCTATTCAGACACATCATGATTTATAAAAACTTGATAGAATGGTAATATCCTTGGCTTGAAATTAGATTTTCCCTTTGGTATCATCATGTGTGCATAGAAATAATTTGACATTGCAATGATGTCATTTCAACCCAGTGTTTGGATCACACCTCATGACAGCCTTGGACCCTCAATGAAACTACCCCCATGGTGACATATTGGCTTTTATTATGGTAAATACATACCCAAAATCGATTGATCTCTCCTCTCAACTCACCTTAGGATGTGATACTCAAGTATTTGGAAATGAAAATATTTCTCTCACCATAGGGGAAAAACACTAGAAAATTCCCTAGCTGTAGACGTGTGAGGTTCTATATTTTTAATTTTGTTGGTTGGATATTTTGTCAAGATGAAATATGAGGTTCAGCCACAGTACATGGGATTGATTCCCTCCTCAGAGACAGGTGAGGCTACTTGTTTATTACTAATCTAAAACACAATAGAAATAATGCGTACAATATTCACACTAATCTAACCATAGGATCAGGACAGAATCCTAAAAGCCACATCCACAATAACTAGAAATATTGTTGTTTTGGAAATATAATGGATGCATCACAGAAAGGAAATAATAGAAACATAATTTCTTTCGAGAAAACACAGATCACAAAATAATAATATGAGTTCTAGATAAAAAATGTAATGTAATGTTTGAAACAATTTAAAACGATTGAGAATACTAAACTGAGAACAACTTAAGATCCTAAACATAAGAGTAATATCTTAAGAGAGATGAATCTCACAACACAAAGTTTACAAAAATGACATCAATTTCTATTCTTTGAATGATTGAAAGAAAATACAAAGTTCTTCTTCTGATCAAAGGTTCTCAATATTCCAAAAATCTCAACCCCTTGGAATGCACGCACATCCCTTATTTATAATAAAAAGAGTTGAGAGAAAATAGGACAAACCCTATAAAAAAGTGTTCTAACAAGAGTCCTATTTTACTTGGCCCTCATGCAGGAGACCAAGTCAAAACTTACTTCCTATGTGACGAAACAGAAATGAAAAAGACATGTCAATTTCAAGATTGAAATGACATGTTGCATTGTGACTTATTCTGAATTGTCATCTTTCTCTTCTTCATCTTTCCCTTCTTCCTGAAGAGCCTATTTGTTCTGAAATTCTTGTAATTTCTGGATTATACCTTGCATCTCATTTTCATCAGGCACAGTAGAATGATCACTCAGGACTTCACATGTTTCATGAGTGTCACTGACATTGCCGAGGAAGCTTTCTCAATATTTTGTTGAGTTTTCTCAGGGCTTCCAAAGAATGTTCAATCTTTACAAACCTATCAATGATTTCAATGCCAAATCCATGAGTTGGTTCATGCTGAATTGATTCTTGGATTTGTTTGAAAAGACCATCAATTGGTAGGATACCCAAGTCTCCACCTGACACTTTTGTACAAATTTTGATCAGTTCCTCTTCTAGGTCACTCTTGCCATTAATCAATTGATCTCTTGATTCTCTCAATTTGCCACAAGCTTCATTGAGAATATTTATTCTAAATTTGATGGCCTTGGTCAGCTGGAAAAACTTATCCACATGTGGGATGATGCCCTCTTTGACCAAGATGCGTGATGGGATTTTCTTCAGCACCTAGAGAGCTTTGAAAGTCAACTCCAGGTGCCCGATCTCTTGAGAGAAATCATCATCCATCTTTTCCCCATCACTCTGTATATTCTCCAAAGATCGATAGACTTCCACATTGTCTTGGATTACTTCTTTCCCCTGTAGGAGCACCCTTGTGGTCCATTCATCGAACACCATCCCCTTTTTATTAATCTTTTCAATTATAGGTACCTATGAGAAATAGAACCCGATAGGAACAGAGGATGATGGTACATGAACTGACTCAAGGGGTTTGGAGAGCTTAAGTAATACCTCAGTCAACTACTCCACCTTTTCTTTAAGCTCATCCTTGCTTGGATTGTCCTTTGTTTCCTTTAATTTCTAAGTTCATAAGCATGTTCATAGCATCTTGTGCATCCTGTTGTGCTCCTTCTGTCATCACCTCTCCTAGAGCAACCCTGTTTATCTGATAGTCAGAGGCCACTATGTCCTCTTTGGTCTTTTCAGTCACGGGAGTGGTGATCTCTGCAAACTTATGTCCCGAAGCATCCACTAAAACCCTTGAAACTGTTTTGGGTTTCTCGACTGATTTAGCAGTGGAAGCCTTGAGTGAACTAACATCAAAGGCTGGTATGGGTAAAACCATCTTCTCTTTCCTTGGAGTTTGCTCCAGTTACAATTGAGGCGTGCCAGAAGGAGTTGCCACTGTTTTAGAAGTTAGTGTCATACTTTCAGTGAGTGGAGTCGAGGGATTCACTGGTAGAGTGGGAAAATTTATCAGTGGGGTAGTAGATTCAGTGAAAAGAGATGTAGGAGGAGGCATATTTGTAGTTACTTTGGTCCCAGTAGAGAGAGGTGAGAGTCCGGAGAAAATTTTGGCCATGGCTAATGAAGTGGATGGGGAAAGAGGAGGTAGAAGTGGTTCTGAAGTAGGAAGTGCAGATTCCAATACCAAAGCCTGGGATGCAAGGGATAGAGTTACTTCTATTGGGCAGTCAGCAAATTGTGAAATTAGGGGCTGACTCACCTCTCTTTCCAAATAAATTTCCCCTATTTCTAGTTGTGTTGGTGACTCTGACACGTTCACCATTTCAACTGGAGTAGCAGTTGAAGGGGTTTCTTCTTCTCTTCTCTTCTTGACAAATTTGACCTTTATAGGTCCCTTGGAAGAGATTTTTTCCTTTTCCTTTTTGGAGGGCCCCGCCTCCAAAGTAACCAACTTTGAGAAACTATCTTCTTTGAAACTCATCCCCCAAGAGGTGAGCCATGCCTTGGTGCGTGTGAGAATTGGGGCTGATCTATTGGTGATAGAGGATTTCTCACCGATAGACCAATCAATAGGTGGGAAAACATATTGATCCTCATTCAGTCCATCATAGGAGGGATCCAACACACTTTCATTATCGCCAGTACCTTCTGGAATGTCAGTGAGTTCGAGTGTCTGAATCTCTACAAGTGTCAACCTGCTATGATCTTTCCTTCAGACAGCAACTTCATCATGTAAATCAATCCAGATGTCTTCTATGCTTGGTATGTGCAAGTGCAGAGTTCCATATGCCTTGAGGAATCCTCAAAAATTGAACCCATCTCTAGGGCTTCATGTGCTTTTTGAATTTATCTTCAAGTTTTTGTATAACGTTCTTGGCTTTTACCACCGTTGAGCAGGTCTACCTTCTAATAGAAATTAGGAAGGATACGACAGCCTTGTGTTTACTCTGTTGGTACTTATGAAAATAAAACAATTGCCTAACCAACTCCATCAAGATTAGTTTATCCCCTGGATATCTGGGTAAATGGAAAGGATCACCTGAGTACATGACCACCCGAAGGTAAGTGAACTTCTTGAATTGTAAGAAGACACAACCCCATTTCGAAACTTCAGCCCATGCCTCATCAGAGACTCTTGTTTTCCTCAGTTTGGGGTTTAACCTACAGATGTTATCATAAAATAAGGCATCATTTACCCTTCTGAATTGGTCTTCAGACCCTTTTCTTGTTAACTGAGGAAAATACAAATAAATATGTTCCACTGTCTTGTTCCCCTTTGTGTCCAATTCGGGGTAATTCCTCATGCCGGCTGCCGTATAGGTGACATACGAGGACATATAAAATTTCCCAGTAGACAAGACTGTTGTCATCTGAGAATCTATCTCGTTACTGATAAGGATTACCCCAATCAATCCCCTATTGATTCTTCTTGATGATGATCATGAATTGGTACATCCATCCTTGGAAAACATTTGATTCGGGGAAACCAAAAACCTAACTCAGCAGAGTAATGATATCATTGATTTCCTGAATGAAATCACTTCTAGGGACAAGTCTTGGGAACCTGGAAACAGCTGGCTTGGCTTTGATTAGGAACTTCTTATTCACGTGTTTGATACAGTCTTCCTGATCATTGTCCCAAGATTTTTGGGCTGACTTGAGATCTACATCCCCATACTCCTCAAAGTTAGGCAACTTGAGAATATCATCGAAGTAACCTCCGTCTAACTTGATTATGATCTCTCCCGCTTGGTTTTTCATAGAACGAGAAGTAGAGTCATAATTTGAAGCACATGCTAAGATGAACTCGGGGCACTGAGCAGACATGGGGAAACCTGCTGCAAGAGGAAGACCACTGCCAACTATTGATTTCATCCACGGGGTCTGGGAAGAACTCTTGACTCTATTCCAAAAGTCTTCCATATCTATGTTTCCAAGTTCTATATCTCGGATGTCATAATTACAATCAATGTAGGAAGGAGACTCCACCTTCCTAAATTTATACTTCGTCCTCCCTAATTTTTCCATCTTTTCCTATGATGGACCGGGATCCGACATGAGGAATTCCAAAGAAGGGGTGAACTGATTGCTTCTGATTTAGACACTTCGGGTTTAAATATCTACTTAGCAATCCCACAAGGCCCGAAACACTACAGATAGTATCAGAGATTAGTGGGTTTCGAACACTTGGAAAGTTCCCGATAGTCAGTTGAACCTGTCAGAAGGTATGAGATGTCCACCACTCTAGAAAACCCGCAACACTGGAAGATGTCGAGGGGTTTAGAAAACCTGCACTATTGTTAGATGTCGGGGAGATTAGAAATCCCGTTGTACTTGGAGGATGTCAAAAGGTTTGAAGTGTCCGACACCTTGGAGGATGCTGGAAGGTTGTAAGTGTCTGACACCTTAGAGGATGCCAAAAGTTTGAATGTCTGACACCTTGGATATCCTGACACACTGTGGGTTTTGGAAACTGCAAAACACCCTGTGAAACCCGAAAAGAGGGAATCGGGTTGTTGTCAGGTCAAAACATGCAAATTCCTCTCCATTGTTATGTTTTTTGATACATTTTTAATTGTCATTACAACGACATATTCCAAGGAATGAAACAAACAGAGAATTCCAAGGGTGAACCCTAAAACACAAACTTGATTGGAAAACAACCAAAAAGGAATAAATAATCAAAAACCCCAAAAACCCTAATCAAGAAAGAAAGAGGAATTTAGAAGGATCATTACACAATTCTTCCACAAATTTCACAAATGAAGAACAAAGTGAAATACCTTCAATCAGATCAAAAAATGATAAAAAAACTGAGCAACTCAATCAAACACGAAGGTGAGTCGGGTTTCAGGGTTGAATAAGCATGCACGAAAATCCACGAGGTAAAAAATCACGTCAGGTAAAAATGACGTGGAAATCTGAGTATTTATAAAAAAATTACATTTAATACACTTCAGTTGAAATGTATGTCAACCACCTGAAAACTCAGCATTAATGCCATGTCAGCATGTTTGGGATGTCTGAAAACCTGACACAAAGGATTTCATATCAATTTAGGTTTCGGGTTGCGGGAAGCAAGCGACATGAAACATGATGCTTGATGGTTCCGAAAACCTGATACAAAGGGGCAAGTCAGGTTTTGGGAATCAGAAGACATGCGACATGAAGCATGTCCTGACTAAGGCATGTTCTGATGCTCAGAGAACCCCAAAACCCGATACAAAGGAGCAAATCAGGTTTTGGGAATTAGAAGACATGTGACATGAAGCATGTCCTAACTAAGGCATGTTCCGATGCTCGGTGGACCCGAAAACCGGGAATCGGAAAACAAATACATGTCCTTAAGGCATGTTTCGATGCTCAGGTTTTGGGCTTCGGGGAACATACAACATGAAGCATCCAAAACTCATGTTGTCTTGCTATGGAAACCTGAAAACTTGATTATCTCTCTAAAAGGGCATTTTTAGGAAACCAACTCAAAAAATTCCTAGGGTTATCACTAAATTTTTGGTGTAAACACAAAAATGAGATAACAACTGGCTCCAATTGGGGAATTTATTTGTGACATCAAAGGAAGAGAACTCAGAATCTCTGGCTTTATCTATTGGGTTACGGAGTCAGAAAAAAATAAAACCGAAAAACAAAACAAAGAAAGAAAGAAGACCAAAAGCAAACACACGGTAGAAAATAAAGTATGTACAATGCAAAAGAGCATCTTGCATTAATGATGGAACAACTTCAGATGTTGGCCACTGAAAGGCAAGGGGAGTGACTCTCCATCAAGATATGATAGATAGAAACTATTTTCACCATTCAGCTGATGAATCTTAAAAGGTCCTTTCCACAAAGAATCAAACTTTCCGTGCATTCCTTTCTGCTCCCTCCTTTTATCCCAAAGCAACACCAGATCTCCAATTTGGAAATTACGCTACCTTGATTTCTTGTCAAAATTTTCCTTTACTTTGCTCTGATGACCCGCGATGCAATCAATCACCCTGCTTCGTTCTTCTTCTAGCCTAGCTAGGTACATAACCCTTTTTTCAATAGAATCTTGAAAAGTCACATCTTCAACTGCTTTGGCCAACTGTAAGGCTGACAACTCTACTAAGATAGGCATCTCAGCATTAATCCCATATAGTACTTGGAAAGGAGACATTCCTATAGCTCACTTTGGGGTAATCTGATCCGCCCACAACGCATCATACAATTATTTGTGTCATGTCCTCTAGTTTTCAGCTACTAGCTTTTTAATTATGGAAACAAGATTCTTGCTGCTGGACTTAGCTTGCCCACTGCCTTGGGGATAATAGTAAGATGAGTGTTCCAGGGTGATTCCAAATCCATAACAAAATTCTGTGAACTTATGAGATGAGAAATTGGAGGTGTTATAAGCCACAATCTTGTGAGGCACACTGAATCTTACAATTATATTTTCTTTAAGGAATTTGCACACAGCTTCTGAGGTTTCCTGCTTGATTGGTGCAGCTTCCACCCACTTGGTAAAATAGTCTATAGCAGTAAGTACATAATTGTGTCTAGCACTGGAGGTGGGATTCAAAATTCCAATGAAGTCAATTCCCCACTGACGAAAAAGTTCTTCAATCAATGCGGGCTTCAGGGGAAGAGCTGTTAGCTTAGGGCGACCAATAAAATATTGACAAGCTTCACACTTGGACACCCATTCTACTGAATCCTGAAAGAGAGTATACCAATAGTACCTAGCCCATATGATCTTATAAGTTGTTAAAAAGGATGAGAAATGTCCTTCGCATGCTAGGCTATGGAAGGATTCTAATAACTTTACCCGCTATGACTTATCAACACAGCACAGGAATACACCATTAATACCTTTCTTATATATTCCATTAACCCACATGAGGTATCTTGCAGATCTTAACTTGATTGTCCTCTTCACCTTTTGGCTTAAATGCGGGGGGCATTCACCATAAGTCAGAAAGAAAGTAATATTTGTGTACCATTCATCAGTTGTACTCACGAAAAGCACCATGGGCAACTTTGAAGAGGTGTCTTCGGTCCTTTCACATTCCGTTTCAGCATGATTTTCTGTGATCAATTGGCACAGACCTCTTCCTCGTACTAACTTGGTAGGTCTAATGTCTAATTCATACTCCTGAACTTTAGCTATCCAGTTAACTCATTGACTACCCAGCTCTTCTTGAGTCAAAATGGATTTAATGGTGGTGTCGGGAACAAGAACAAGGGTATGAGAGTTTAGCACATAGTACCTGAAATATTTCACCGCTCATACCACTACATAAGCTTGCTTTTCAATTTGTGACATTTTTAGTTCATGTTTGTTTAATGGTAATATCATTAAAGTGATGGGTGCTTCAATGCCCTCGCCATTCTCCTGCATCAGGATGGCTGACACTGTGTGTGTGGAAGCGTAGCTGTACATTATGAAGTATTTTTTGAAATCTGGACATACTAGGATAGGAGTGCAAGAAATTTCCCTTTTTAATTCATCAAATGCAAGCTTCCCTTCAGTACTCCATTGAAATGGAATTTTTCCCTTCATTATCCTAAGGATATCCTTGGTTTTATCAGTGAAATCAGGTACAAACCTTCTCAGGAAATTGACCTTTCCGAAGCAGTGAACTCCAGTTTTTCTTGTGGGTAGGGTAAGGCTTTGAATGGCCTTTACCCTTTTTAGATCAATCTTGATTCCTTGTCCAGTCACAATATGACCCAAAAAAATTCCTTCGGTCACTCCTAACATGGAATTCTTGGGATTTAATGAAATTCCATGACATCGTCATCTCAAGAGTACTTGTTCTAGATAATCATAATGATCGCTCCATTTTTTAGAGAAAATGGTCAAGTCATCCAAATATACCACTATGGATCTGCCCATCAGGTCCCTAAATGCTAAGTCTATAGCTCTTTGAAAGGTATCTCTGGTGTTGATTAAGCCGAAAGGCATCCTCCTATAAGCAAAGGTCCCCCATGGGGTTGTGAAGGTCGTCTTGTGTTGATCCTTAGTAGCTACCTCAACTTTATTATATCCTGAAAATCTTTTGAGCATGGACAGCATTTATGATCCAGTAACTGTTTGTAACACCTGATCCATGATAGGTAAGGGATAGTTTTCTTTTAATGAAGACTAATTTAGTTTCAAGAAATCAACACAAATCCATATTTCACAATTCTTCTTCCTAACAGGTACTATATTAGCAACCCAGGTGGAATGGTGGATTGTAAATATAATCCTAGTGTCTAGCATCTTCTGGATCTTTGCAAGAATGGTCCCTGAGATTTTGGGATTATAATGTCACTGCTTCTACCTATAGGGTTTTACATCAGGTTTCAAAGGGATACTATGTTGTATGTCTTTGGGCTTGAAGGATTTTAAATATGCATAGGACTAGGCTAAAAAAACCAGTGTATCTCTTTAGGAGTGAAGTGAATTTTTATTTCTCTTCAGGGGAACAACACTTCCCAATATTAACCATCCGAGGTTTATTAGACGAACCTAGATTGACCTGATCTACTTCCGAGGAAGAAGATCCTTCAGTTTGTCTCTTTTTTTGAATGAAACGGTCATGCTTGTCAAACAAGCCCTCCAGAGAAACCAACCCTTTGGGAATCTTGTTGCCCTTAAGCTGAATAAAATCACCATCAACCTGTTGATATGGATTTGAAATAGATTCACAGAAAGCTTATTCCGAACCTTCAAAGTATAGCTCACTAAAATTGTCAGTTTTTTCTAGAAAAGACAACACATGTTGATCATCATTGAACACTTGCCAATGAGCCGCATTATCTGGGATACTGGGACGATACACAATCTCAATGGTGTATGTATCTTGTTTGAATTGGGGATGAGGGAGAAGGAGGGATGCAGACACAGCTAAAGAATCATCCTTATCATTATAATCTCTCGAAACTTCCTTGATGGAGAATGCGTCAAAGCATTCTATATTATCCCAAACTTTGTTCCTGTAATGTCTCAAGTGATCATTTTTTACTTGATAGATCCCCTTGACCTGGTTGAAAATCAGCTTTGCATCTCCTTGAACCTTGAGATTTTGAATTCCCTTCTGTCTGGCCATTTCTAATCCTAGTAACAGAGCTTCATATTCAGCCGTGTTATTAGTATTATCAAACTGCAACTTGAAGGCAGATGGAAAGATCTCACCTGAATTGAAGAAGAGATATAAGAACTACACCAGCACCTGATCCAGTGGTTGAACAGCTACCATCGAATTCAAGGGTCCAAATAGCATTAGAATCTTCTTCCTTGACATCTATAGCTGGTATCTCTGATGTCATGAAATAATTTCCAAAACTAGCATCTTCGAAAACAATTTGAGTCTTAGGGTCATCTGATTTAGTTACCAAATACTTTTCCTGAGGCTCAGGATGGAGAACATGATAAACCCCATTGACTGGGATTTTTTGCCTTGGTCCAATCCATATTAATCTCTCCTCCGATGTCTTTACAAAAACCTCTACCCAAGAGGATACCGTAAGCTGCAGGAATGTCAGCGACTAGAATGGTCATTTTCACTCTCTTTTCTGGGAAGGCAACGAATGCAAACTGTATGCATCTTTGATCTGACCAATCAAAGGAACTTGCTTGGTTTCCATGGAGTAACACCGTCCATATGACTTAGTCAAAGTAAGCCCAAGGGCATGGGCTACTTTTGTCGGGCATAACATTTTCAGAGGCCCCTGAGTCGATGATGCAATTGCTGAGTTTAAACCCATTTATAAGAAAAGACAAATAGAACGGTTCAATCTTTCCTGAAGAAGAAGTAGAGGTCATATTGTTCTGAGGTGGGGATTGAGTAGGATTTGGAAAAAGACCTTTTGAAGGTGGGGGAACGAAAGCTTTACTTCTAATGAATTTGGTGATTTTTTTAAACTGTTCAGGATTTGACTGAAGGTATTCTGCTTCTGACATTTGGATCTTGGTTCTTTTTGGCATGGTCGATAATGTCAAAAGTAGTATAAGAAGGAGTGATAGTAGGTTCGGTTCTAATCACATGAGCTTGAGCTGAGGTATTGATCTTGGGAGAAGGAGAATGAGGGGAAGTTATTACCTTTTTGGTGACTTCTCTTTCAGTTTGCACTGAGATAGGAGTACCTCTCTTAACTATGGCTATGGGAGCTTCCTTATTCTTCTCCATGGGGCTTTCAAGAGGTTTTCTTGGATTCTGAGATTGAGATCGAGTGAAGATAGCAAATGACTGACCATCAGGTGCACATTCATCTTCCTCGTATTCCAAATACCCAATGCTGGAGTCACTAGCCGAAACATTATAAGACTCGTTAGCGTATCCTGAAGCTTCAAAAGCTTCAGAGGAATCTTGTTCTTCTGGTTCTTCCTCTTCTTCAACTATCTCTACTACTACGTTAACGGGAGGAGCTTCGATTGCCAGTCTCAGTTGAGCAGGAGTTAACTGTGGCCTGTCTCTTGCATGTGCACCATTGGTGTTATTGAAATTCCGTCTCGGGATATCCCGATACGAAACATTGCTCACCTATGCTGGGACATTTTCTTTTTTAAGGAAATCAAATCATTAGCCATCTTTTGAATTATAGGGTCAGTATTACTTTGGGAAGAACCTTGATTTTTAGGCTTGGGTGCATCTTTCCTGATTCTTCCTGCCAGAATGAGATCATCTTCTATTTCAATAGCTGTGGACTGAGCGATAGCTAAATCAGGGATAGCTGACCTTCTTAATAGGAAGCTCACATCAGGGGGCTGAGCATTAATGAAGAAGCATTTCTGATTTTCTAGAGTAGGTACAGCTATTTCCGAAATCTTTCTAAACAGCTTGTTGAATTTTTCCACGAACTCCTGCATGGGCTCGTGAGATTCCTTCTTCATATGGGTAAGTTGTGCTAACAAAGCATGAGAATCTTTAGCTAGTTTGAATCATGCTTCGAATTTTGTCCTCATGGTAGCCAATTTTGCGATGCATGCATTTGGAAGGTGGTAAAACCATTTGGCTGTTGCACCGTGCAATGTTTCAATGAAGAGTCGAATGGAGACATCTTCGTGAGCTACTCCAAGAACACCGCATGCTATAAATAAAGATGCAATGTGTTCATCTGGATGCTGCTTCCCATCACCATTGAACTTGGGAATGTTTTTATGTGATCCATGTGGTAACTCGTGCATGGTGATCTTTAAGAAAGAGGACCAATAGATGTGCCCTAGAGCACAGGTTGTGCTTCCATTCTTCTAAAAGGAGTGCGTATAGGGATCCGAATGTTATATAAGAATAGCACACGCGACAAGTTACAGATGCTTCTCGTTCTATGGGGATCTGGTTTCTCCGAACAAGTGAAGAACTTTTGGTTCAGTTAGAAATAACGTTGTTGGGGGAAAGACTGAAATTATGCTATTGTAGCAACTCAAATAGTGGATCAATTTCACCCCAGGCTTGGTGGGACTGAGTGAAGATCTTTTTGGCCAGCTTGAACTAGCAAAGAGATCTTGTTGAAAATAAGGCAAATACGGAGTTGCCAGCCACCAAGAGGATAAGATTTATATTATTAATCCGTATTCCCGAACAGAGTTGCCAAAAACTGTTGGTTAGATATTTTGTCAAGATGAAATATGAGGTTTAACCACAGTACATGGGATTGATTCCCTCCTTAGAGATAGGTGAGGCTTCCTATTTATTACTAATCTAAAACACACTAGAAATAATGCATACAATATTCACACTAATCTAACCATGGGGTCAGGATAGAATCTTGAAAGCCACATCCACAATAACTGGAAATATTGTTGCTTTGGAAATAAAATAGATTAGAATGGACACATCAAAGAAAGGGAAACACCGGGGACATACTTTCTTTCGAGCAAACACAGATCACGAAATAATCATATGAGTTCTAGATAAAAAATGTAATGTAATGTTTGAAACAATATAAAATAATTGAGAACACTAAACCAAGAACAACTTAAGATCTTGAACATAAGAACAATGTCTTAAGAGAGATGAATCTCACAACACAAAGTTTGCAAAAATGACATTGATTTCCGTTCTTTGAATGATTGAAAGAAAACACAAAGTTCTTATTCTACACAAAGGTTCCCAATATTCAAAAAATCTTAACCTTTTGGAATGCACGAGCATCCCTTATTTATAATAAAAAGAGTCAAGAGAAAATAGCACAAACCCTATAAAAAAGTGTTTTAACAAGAGTCCTATTTTACTTGGCTTTCACGCAGGAGACCAAGTCAAAATTTACTTCCTATGTGACAAAATAGAAATGAAAAAGACATATCAATTTCAAGATTGAAATGATATGTTGCATTGTGACTTAGTTTGAATCATCATCTTTCTCTTCCTTGTCTTTCCCTTCTTCCAGCAAACTCTGTTTGTTCCGAAATTCTTGGAATTTTCAGATTATACCTTGCATCTCATTTTCATCAGGTGCAGTGGAAAGATCACTCAGGAATTCACATGTTTCATGAGTGTCATTGGCATTTCCAAAAAGCTTTCTCAATTTTTTGTTGAGTTTTCTCAGGGTTTCCAAAGAATGTTCAATCTTTACAAACCTGTCAATGATTTCAATGCCAAATCCATGAGTTGGCTCATGCTGAATTGATTCTTGGATTTGTTTGAAAAGATCATCAACTGGTAGGATACCAGAGTCTCCACCCAACACTTTTACACATATTTTGATCAATTCTTCTTCCAGGTCACTCTTGCCATCAATCAATTGATCTCTTGATTCTCTCAATTTTCCGCAAGCTTTGTTGAGAATCTTTATTCTGAATCTGATGGCCTTGGTCAGCTGGAAATGCTTATCTGCATGTGGGATGATGCCATCTTCGACCAAGATGCATGATGGGATTTGCTTCAGCACCTAGAGAGCTTCGAAAGTCAACTCCAGGTGCCCGATCTCTTGAGAGAAATCATCATCCATCTTTTCCCCATCACTCTATATATTCTCCAAAGATTGATAGACTTCTACAGTGTCTTGGATCACTTCTTTCCCCTATAGGAGCAGCCTTTGGGTCCATTCATCGACCACCCTCCCCTTTTCATTAATCTTTTCAATTATAGGTACCGATGAGAAACTGAACCCGATAGGAACAGAGGATGATAGTACGGACTCAAGGGATTTTGAGAGCTTAAGTAATACCTTAGTCAACTACTCCACCTTTTCTTTAAGCTCATCCCTGTTTTCCTTTGTTTCCTTTAATTTTTGGCATAGCACATTCATAGCATCTCGTGCATCCGGTTGTGCTACTTTTGTCATCACCTCTCCTAGAGCAACCCTAGTTATCTGATAGTCATAGGCCGCTATGTCCTCTTTGGTCTTGTCAGTTGTGGGAGTGGCGATCTCTATAAACTTATTGAAAACAATATAGAAGATTTGTGCATAGAAACAAATCCAAATGATATTCAATAAGTTCCATTAATGTTTCATATTACACACAACCATTTATATAGGAAATATCTTTCCTAAAATATAGGAGGTAGTTATAACCTCTCCTATAACCACTCGTAACATCCTCTCCTTAAATCTCTCGCCAAACTCCTATTCACATGAGTTGTTTATTAACAACTTCACGTATTACAAATATTAGTTATAGTTGTTTAATATAACAACTATTAATCCTATATTATTAATATGAGTTATATTAACTCATCATTAATAATATTACAATTTACCCATATATATCTTTGATAATATAGTTGCACACACTAATAATAATGTGAACACTATTCATTCCTAGCATTCACCCCCTTAGTGTGAACATTATTAATTGCTAATATTTACCCCCTTCATGTGAACATGATGAAGAACCATATTCGAAGAAGTTGAACCACCTCCTGAAAGCACTGCTTAGACCAGGTAAAAACTCCATAGATTATCTCTTTACCCTCGTAAAGGCGTAGTGTCAAGCCGAATTATGCAGGAATGCTCCCTTCCTCTTTGGGTTCCTGTGGGACTTTCCCTTCCTCCCTGGGCACCTGGATTCTGAATCTCCAAGATCCACAAGCATCACACTAGCTAGATAACCATCCCTTGATTCTACCTCGAAATCTTCTCCTACTCCCCAAAACTGAGTCTTCTGAAAACATGAAACTTTCCAAAATTCTGGAAAGGGGTTTATTTAGCACACAACATAACAGGAACACTGAAAAACTAAAACACACACTGAAAGATGCCACCAAATCATCTTTGCGGCCCCGTCGTTGGCAACTGACGAGAGGTCACTGATTGACCTCCAACCTCCATTTTCCTCCATCCTCCAGTAGATGGCTGTTAACTTAGCCGGATGTGACATTGAGAATTAATAACATGCCTTGAACGTCGGATTCCACCGAAAATGCATTTGTAAGGAAATTTTTTATTTTGACAAGTTTCCTAATAATCACCTAAATGATGATAACAAAATGACAAAAATATATTTTTGACACTTTGACTCTGACTATTTTGACAAAGACTAATGACTCAATTTTTGACTTAGACACTGATAATATCACAAACATTTATTTTTACTTACAAAAACATGTGAGACAACAATTAATATTATGACACTTATTTGAATATTGAATATTAAAATGTAATCTATGATTACTTTTATTACATCACATGCATTCTATATGTCATAAGAGACAAAGAAATATAAAAATTACACTTCTAAACTAAATCTTAAGACTATATAAACCAAATGACCAAAAAACCCAAGAAAGAAAAGACCTTTATAACTTAAAAACACTTTAGTTTGGTCCTCAATTTGAAAATAAACTTTTGACTCTTTAGAAAACGTAACTTTCTAATCCTTTAACATGGCATTTTAGATTGAACATGTGTATGGAAAAGCTTTGAATTACACATTATTTGAGGTATTTTTTTAATCAAATAAAGCTAAGGACGAGTTTATTGCCTCCACCTTCCACGTATCATGAATTTAGACTTGTTCAATAAAGATTTGGCACATATGAATTTTCCAGTGCATTTGTATCTCTTTCCAAAACTGCTATACTTAGATGTCTTGCATGGTTTTTTGTTTTTTTTCACACTCAAATGCAAATCCTCCGCACCCTTGACTTTTAGTAAACTGCAGAAGGATAACTTAGGGATGACAAATAATGTTCAATATGTGGCAAACCAGTCAATATAAGAGGAGCACGAAATGAAAAAATCATACAAAGAGTTGTATTTACTGCTGAATTAGTTTCTTGGCTTCTGTGAACAATATCACATTCACATCCACTGTTTTAGCGAATTAGTTAAGATCAAATCCACCTGACACTTTTTCATAGAATTTGATCAGTTCAACGTCCAGGTCCATCTTGACATCCGTACGAATTGATCTCAATGATTCACTCAATGCATATGCAAGAACTTCGTTGACAATATTTATTCTGAATCTAATACAACTTGTTTTAGCAAATGCTTATGCACACAAATTTGGGATGATGCCCTCTTCGACCAAGATGCGTGATGATATTGACTTTGGCTCCTCTGGAGAGATTTCTGAAAATGAACTCCAGGTGCCCCGATCTCTTGATTATGAAAATAATCATCCATCTGATGCCAAATGAAAACTATATATTCTCCAAAGATTTGTGCATAGAAATCCAAAGTGTCTTGAATTGACTTCTTTCCCCTGTAGGAGCAGCCATTAATGGGTTCATATCGTCACCCACACAACCATTTATCATAGGAAATATCTTGCCTAAAATATAGGTACCGGTGAGCTAGTCAACCTCTCCTAGGAACAGAGGATCGATGGTACATCCTCAAGGGGTTTTGAGAGCTTAAGTAATACCTCAGTCAACTACTCCACCTTTTCTTTAAGCTCATCTCTATTGTCCTTTGTTTCCTTTAATTTCTGGCAAAGCATGTTCATAACATCTCGTGCACCTATTGTGCTCCTTCTTTCATCACCTCTCTTAGAGAAACCCTAGTTATCTTATAGTTAGAGGCTGCTATGTCCTCTTTGGTCATGTCAGTCACGGGAGTGGTGATCTCTACAAACTTATGTCCTGAAGCATCCACTAAAACCCTTGAAACTATTTTGGGTTTCTTGACTGATTTAGCAGTGGAAGCCTTGTGTGAACTAAAATCAAAGGCTGGTATGGGTACAACCACCCTCCTTTTCCTTGGAGTTTGCTCCAATAACCACTGAGGCTTGCCAGAAGGAGTTGCCACTATTGTAGAAGTTAGTGTCATACTTTCAGGTGGAGTGGGATTCACTGGTGGAGTGGGATTCATTGGTGGAGTGGGAACAATTATCAGTGGGGTAGTAGATTCACTGAAAATAGATGTAGGAGGAGGCATATCTATAGTTACTTTGGTCACAGTAGAGAGAGGTGAGATTCTGGAGAAAATGCTGGCCATGACTAATGAAGTGAATTGGGAAAGAGGAGGTAGAAGTTGTTGTGAAGTAGGAAGTGCAGATCCCAACACCAAAGCCTGGGATGTAATGGATAGAGTTACTTCTATTGGGAAGTCAGCAAATGGTGAAATGAGGGGCTAACTCACCTCTCTTTCCAAATAAATTTCCCCTATTTCTGGTGGTGTTGGTGACTCTGGAATGTTCACCGTTTCAACTGGAGTAGCAGTTGAAGTGGTTTCTTCTTCTCTTCTCTTCTTAACAAATTTGACCTTTATAGGTCTCTTGGAAGAGATCTTTTGTCCTTTTCCTTTTTTGAGGGCCCCGCCTCCAAAGCAACCAACTTTGAGAAACTATCTTCTTTGAAACTCATCCCCCAAGAGGTGAGCCATGCCTTGGTGCATGTGAGAATCAGGGCTGATCTATTGGTAATAGAGGCTTTCTCACCGATAGACCAATCAATAGGTGGGAAAACATATTGATCTTCATTCAGTCCATCATAGGAAGGATCCAGCACACTTTCATTATCGCCAGTACCTTCTAGAATGTCAGTGAGTTTGAGTGTCTGAATCTCTGCAATTGTCAACCTACTATGATCTTTCCTTTGGACAACAAATTCATCACGTAAATCAATCCAGATGTCTTCTATACTTGGTACGTGCAAGTGCAGAGTTCCATATGCCTTGAGGAATCCTCAAAAATCGAACCCATCTCTGGGCTTCATGTGATTTTTTAAGTTATCTTGAAGCTCGTATACAACGTTCTTGGATTTTACCACCGTTGAGCAGGTATACCTTCCAATAGAAATTGGGAAGGATATGGTGGCCTTGTGTTTACTCTGTTGGTACTTATGAAAATCCAACAATTACCAAACCAACTCCATCAAGATTAGTTTATCCCCTGGATATCTGGGAAAATGGAAAGGATCACCCGAGTACATGACCACCTGAAGGTAAGTGAACTTCTTGAATTGTAAGAAGACACAACCCCATTTCAAAACTTCAGCCCATGCCTCATCAGAGATTGTTGTTTTCCTCAGTTCGAGGTTTAACTTGTAGATGTTGTCATAAAATAAGGCATCATTTACCCTTCTGAATTGGTCTTTGGACCCTTTTCTTGTTAACTGAGGAAAATACCGATAAATATGTTCCACTGTCTTGTTCCCCTTTGTGTCCAATCCAGGGTAATTCCTCATGCCGGCTACTACATAGGTGACATACGAGGACATATAAAATTTCCCAGTAGACGAGACTATTGTCATATGAGAATCTATCTCGTTATTGATAAGGGTACCCCAATAAATCCCCTGTTGATTATTATTGATGATGATCATGAATTGGTACATCCATCCTTGGAAAACATTTGATTCAGGGAAACCAAAAACCTGGATCAGCAGAGTAATGATATCATTGATTTCCTAAATGAAATCACTTCTAGGGACAAGTGTCAGGAACTTGGAAATAGTTGGCTTGGCTTTAATTAGGAGCTTCTTATTCATGTGTTTTATGCAGTCTTCCTGATCATTATCCGAATATTTTTGGGATGACTTGAGATCTATGCCCGTATACTCCTCAAAGTTAGGCAACTTGAGAATATCATCGAAGTAACCTCCTTCTAACTTGATTATGATCTCTCCTGCTTGGTTTTTCATAGAACGAGAAGTAGAGTCGTAATTTGAAGCACATGATAAGATGAACTCAGGGAACTAAGTAGACATGGGGAAACCTGTTGTGAAAGGAAGACCACTTCCAACTATTGATTTCATCCATGGGGTTTGGGAAGAACTCTTGACTCTATTCCAAAAGTCTTCCATATCTATGTTTCTGAGTTCTGTATCTCGGATGCCATAATTACAATCAATGTAGGAAGGAGACTCCACCTTCCTAAATTTATACTTCATCCTCCCTAATTTTTGTGTCTTTTCTTGTGATGGACCAGGATCCGACATGAGGAATTCCAAAGAAGGGGTGAATTGATTGCTTCTGATTTAGACACTTCGGGTTTGAAGATCTGCTTAGCAATCCCAAAGGCCTGAAACACTACAGAGAGTATCAGAGATTAGTGGGTATCGAACACTCAGAAAGTCCTAACAGTCATTTGAACCTGTCGAAAGGTATGAGATGTCCGCCACTCTGGAAAACCCGCAACACTGGAAGATGTCGAGGGGTTCAGAAAACCTGCACTATTGTTAGATGCTGGGGAGATTATAAATCCTGCTATACTTGGAGGATGTCGAAAGGTTTGAAGTGTAAAACACCTTGGAGGATACCAGAGATTTCAGAATGTCTGACACCTTAGATATCTTGACACACTGCGGGTTTTGGAAACTGTAAAACACCCTAAAAAACCTAAAAAGAGGGAATCAGGTTGTTGTTAGGTCAAAACATACAAATCCTCTCCATTGTTATGTTTTTTGATACATTTTTAATTTTCATTACAATGGAATATTCCAAGGAATAAAACAAATAGAGCATTCCAAGGGTGAACCCTAAAACACAAACTTGATTGGAAAACAACCAAAAAGGAATAAATAACCAAAAACCCCAAAAACACTAATCAAGAAAGAAAGAGGAATTTAGAATGATCATTACACAATCCTTCCAAAAATTTCAAAAATGAAGAAAAAAGTGAAATACCTTTAATCAGATCAAAAAATAAAAAATAAAAAGCAACTCAATCGAACACGAAGGTGAGTCGGGTTTCAGGGTTGAATAAGCATGCACGAAAATCCACGAGGTAAAAAAGTACGTCTGGTAAAAATGACGTGGAAATCTGAGTATTTATAAAAATTTTGCATTTAATACACTTCAGTTGACATGTGTGTCAACCACCCGATAACTCGGCATTAATGCCATGTCAGCATGTTTGGGATGTCTGAAAACCTGACACAAAGGATTTCATATCAATTCAGGTTTCAGGTTGCGGGAAGCAAGCGACATGAAGCATGATGCTTGATGGTTCTGAAAACCCGATACAAAGGGGCGAGTCAGGTTTCAGGAATCGTAAGACATGTGACATGAAGCATGTTCTAAACAAGGCATTTTCCGATGCTCAGAGAACCCGAAAACCTGATACAAAGGAGCAAATAAGGTTTCAAAAATTGGAAGACATGCAACATGAAGAATGCCCTGACTAAGGCATGTTCCGATGCTCGGTGGTCCCGAAAACCCAAAAGACTTACTTGATGCAGGTTTTGGGCTTTATGGAACATACAACATGAAGCATCCAAAACTCATATTGTCTTGCTATTGAAACCTGAAAACCCGATTATCTCTCTGAAAGGGCATTTTTAGGAAACCAGCTCAAAAAATTCCTAGGGTTATCACTAAATTTTTGTGTAAACAAAAAAATAAGATAACAAATTCAAATGCCAACATTTTAAAGTTAAAAACAAAAATATCCTCTTCCAATCACCAAACAACTTGGAAACTTGACTAGTTATTAAGATTTTGTAAAGGCATTAGGAAGAGAGTGGTCTAGGGGTCGATTCTCTTAATCACCCAAAAATATATATTTTTTATTAAACATTTTTATAATATTTTTTTAAAGATATGTTCAAGGGGTGGTGAATATTGAAAAAATATGTGTTCACTTTAGTATTTTGATTGAAATAAGTCTCTGTCAAGTCACCAAATATGGTTTTTTCAAACTCCAATTAGGTACCATAAATTCAAATTTATAGTTGCGAGAATGACATAACACTGACTTAAACTATGAATTTAAATGACATAAATTATAAATTTTCATTAAAGATACCTTAACATCGTAATTTAAGTCACCCTAAACTCCTACCCTAACATAATCCTTAAGTGATGTTAGCAAGATGTTAAAGAAAATTAAACTAGAATGTTAAGGTGTCTTAAAATGTAACTTTCATTATGTCTTAATTAGAACCTTAAGGTGAATTTAACTGGGATGTTAGGGTGACTTAAAATTTAACTGTACATTTGAGTTAATTCATTAATTTAGTTTGAATTGATGCATGATTGAATACGGATCTTTATATTCATCTTTACATCAAGCCTATGTGTGAATTTGTAATCATGAAATCACACACTTTTTTCTTACATTAGTGCCTGTAGGTATTTCATTATATCCCTGATTCCTAAGTAAAAAGACTATAAATTAGCAATACTTATTTTAATCTTTCATTACTTTTATCTTTCCCACAATCTTTTTTTTTTCTGGAATTATTGTTTGTATACTAAATAAGCTAAGATAAATAACAAATGGAGGTTGCTACACTCCTCTTGGTCCCCTTCAATTAATCAATACAATGCATATACCTATCCATATTCCCATTTCACACTTGGATATTAATTTAATCACTTATAATTGAATTAATATTCATCCTCACATTATTAATTAAGTTAATTTACACCTCACCTAGAAAAATCACCTAGACACCTCACCATGGACTTATTCCTATCCTATTGATTAAGTAAGACTGAGTATCTACTTATCTTAACCAACTAGGACTCTTTCAAACCCTAAAATTAAAGTCATATTCCTTCTCCAACAATAATCTCACTTATCTAAGTGCCATCCTTCACTTGAGACCCAGATTAGCAATCATGATCACGCCAAAAATAGTAAATATCAGGCTATTTTGGTAACTTGGACTAATTCTCCCTAACCGACGTCAGTTTTCCCTCATTCGGTGTCAGTTCCCTAACTGCCGTCGGTTACCCTTAAATAGGAGTTTTTAACTCTTTACATGGGTTGGACGAAATTTATTCTCACACACAACTTTAGCATTCGAGTCTCCAAAAATTAGGCTTCCCAACAATGATCCAGAGCACATCACACCTCCATCAACACCTGATCATCACTTCCACAACTCCAAAATAACATGACAGAGCACACAGGAACTGCTACCATTGCACTAGACACAATACACTTCCTCTCAAAATGATCAACCATTTCTAACAATTTCTCTCGGTCTCATTACCACCTGCTACCCATTTATCACCTTTTTTACCAACTAGAGCCATTTCACCTATCCCACCACCCTTTTTACCTTTCTGAGTCTTAATCAACACCTTTGCATCCTTCCCCAAACCTCTTCAGCTCTCAGTGTAATCATAGAGAGGACTAAACCCCAATTTTTAATATTTTAACCAATTTTCCCCTACCGACACCGGTTAGCTAATCAACGTCAGTCTATCTCCTATACTGGCATCGGTCGACCAACTGATACTGGTCTCTGAGACTGGAAATTTTTCCTATAACAATGAGTTAAAAACTTCCCCAAAACAACCCAAAACCTTGCCTAATTTCACCTAGACCTCACCTATAGCCTCTGCTACACCTGTAGATCCAAACCAACCCATTAATCATCTGGATTTAATTCCAATCATTAAATGTTGATTTAAATTCACTTGTTGTATTTTAATAGGAGATACCTAAATCTTATCAACTATAATAGGAACTGTTATTTCTTGCATTAAATTGTATTAAACATAGGATTGACAACCATTCAAGGAAACATCATGCTTCTCAGATCGAGCCTTATCAGGAAGTTCTATGACTCTTGCTATTTAATACTATTTGGTGGTCTTGTTGTGTTTCTTATATAGGTAATCCTTCCCAAAAAAAAGGAGCTCTCCACACTCGACTTGAACAACGTCAACAATGTGCGCAACCTTCTCCCTACAGTTCATAGGTATTCCTCCTATGCCTGTTACCTACTTATCTATTTTATCGCATTAATTTTAGGTGAAACATTTTGGCACGCCCGGTAGGACCCTCACTTGGGTTCATTGCATTTTCTTCATATAAGGAAATATTTTGTGTCTGTTTCTTTCTAAAAAATTGATATTTAATATTCTCCATGGTAACATTCTCTTCTTCTAATTGTCTAAAAGACACATGTCATTTTATGCTTGAAATGAATCCTTTCTTCCTTATTGCATTTGCATAGTTTTGAAAGATTACCGCTTGACATATTCATCATTTTCTACATCAAATCTAATTGTTGATTTGGGTTTAAAATTGGTGCATTTCATCCTTGTGTATGTTGCATTTAGCTCATTTAAATTTATTTGCAACCTATATGCTAGAGGTCATGACCAACTGATGATTGGTGGTAATTAAGCATAGCTCACTTCTTACACACACACCCCAAACCGAATCACTTGAACAAATTACGCATTCCTTAAACATCTTCCCTCCTAGAAATTACCATTAACGACTAATAATTAGATTAGTGGTGGATCTAGCTGGTGTTCTAGCCATCCATAATATCAGAGTAGGGCCTTGCATACTATGTTGTATATATTGGGGACACCACACCAAAATTTACTTGAAACCAACCATAGAAATTCATTTCCTTACAGGGTACCCTCGTTGACCAAAAACTCTATTATACTTACAATCAATTTTGAATGGCATACGACACACAACATAACATATACAACATAGGATTGCATGGTTTGTTAGCTTTTGACTGATTGTGTTTTGAGGTGTGAGGCTGTTTCATCTTGTTTTTATTATCCTTCATGCCCCACCATTTTCCAATTTATTCTAGGTGTGTTACGAATCATCACAGCCAAACTCAGTTGCTAGGTTGACCTTTTTATTTGACTTAAATCATGAAAAAATTCATTTTTTCATCTCTTGCCAGATTTTAGAGTAATCGGTATTGGTTCAGCGACCGCCATCGGTTACCTTTTCATACCGGCATAGGTTAACTGACCATCATTAGTTTCTTGTTGCTTTTTTCACTTCTCCAAAAGCAGTGCTCAAATATACATAGATATACTTTATGTGACTTGTTTTGTCACTTTATCACATTTTCTATGTTCTTTTGTCACCTATAGAGTTCAGACCCATCCCAGTTATACTTTTTCATCTCCATATTTTAAATTTTCCATTCATTCATAGTAGATGGTATTGGTCCAGAAACTGCCGTCAGTTACCTATTTATACCAGCATCGGTTCACTGACTGCTACCAATTCCTAGATTTTTTTGATTATTTCTCCCAAAACGGTGTTTAATTCACATGTGTCACTTTCTGTGACTTCTTTGCATTCCTAACTCTCTATTTTTATCTTCAGAGTTTAGGTTCATTTGATTTTAACCTTTTACCACCATATTTCTAAGTCTTCCATTTCTTCATAGTGAATGGCATCGGTTTAATGACCGACATCGATTACCCTACTATACTAGCATTAGTTACCAAATCAGCATCGGTCTTTGTGTTTTTATTTTTCAATAAAAAAATGATCAAATTCCACCATCCATATTCATCTTGCTCCATCTTTCTATGTTTTTGTATCATCAGCAGAACTTAGATTACCTATTCTACTAATAGTCACATGGTTTTGACTCGTAGACAAGCCAACACTCTATTTTTTACGCTAGCCACCAACCACCACCACATAGTCCTTCATCAACTTTTATTTCTTCACCAATGGACCCCACCTCACCTATTGCTATACATGTAGGTAACAAGAATTTTTTAAAACTCCTTAATCACAATCCTTTTACCTTGCATTATTACTTGGATCATTCATTTACCCACAACTCATCAAGATAACTTATCTATGGTATGCATGTATCCATCCCTCTTTCTTTGGTCCCCACTTCTGTATCTGCCACTACTAGTGTAGTGGTACGTAATTCTACCTTACCACTTATCATTTCTAAGATAACTCCCACATCTTCTATATCTTCCACACCTACAACACCTATCATATCTTCAAAATCCACCTCCCTATCATCTACGACCCTTACTGTAGGGATTTCCACCACATCGGTTCCTATTACCTCGTAACCTCTAGTTACGTCTATCCCTTTCTAGAGTTTGGTCATGTCTATACCCGCTACTCTACCACCTATTTCCATGAGGGTTTCTACACACATTTCTCCCACCTATACCTTATCTTAGCCAACACCCATCACCTACACTTCCCATTCATGGTATATGTTGTTATTATCTACCATAACTTACATCCTCCCTTCTCATTTTTCTTACTCAACACCTCCATACACATGTGTCCTTTCTATTTCATTCTCATCATATCCATCTCCTTATACCGCTGGAGGTCCACCT
>CM034156.1:228734782-228753472 GCA_019776745.2 Taxus chinensis
AGGCAGATATGGAACTTCGATTATAGGACTGGAATGGTCTATTGGCAGGAGGCTTTTTTGATTCATATTTTTAACAAGATTAGGTGGCCTTTGTGGTTGGTATGGTTGCCTATTAGGATGAGTTTGGGGCTGATAAGAAGGTCTAAAACCTTGGGCTTGTTGCCTCTTGAGAGTAACCAGCTCATTGCCTAGGTTTTACAATTACTTCATGACTTCTTGAAGCTCATTTGGGGCACTTGGAGATGAAGTGGAAGCTTCATTTGAACTTTGATTTCTAGGAGTGGGAGAAGAATCTAAATTAGGTGCTTGATTGGTGTTTGGACTCTCTAAACTTGGAAATAGTGGCATGGGAGGTCTAGGGGCAAGTTTGCCAGCTTGGATCAAACAATTTTCAGCCCTAATGGCAATGCTATAAGCCATAGGGATAGTTATGCCTCCCATGGACTGAATCAACATAGAAATATCAGAATTTAGAGCTTTGAGATAGTAGAGAAAAGCACCTTCTGCTGTTGGCCTGACTACCACTGGAATTCTCTCCCAAGTCTTTTGGAATCTGAAGTTGAAATCGGTCAGCTACTCATTGGGAGCTCTCTTGATGGTTGTCAACTGCTCCAAAAGAGACAAGTTGTCTCCCTTTTCTCCAAATTGCTCATGAAGTGCTATACACAACTGATTCTAATTTGTGATAGAACCAACTCCAAGGCTTTTAAACCATTGCAATGCTTTCCCCTTGAATGAAGATGCCAGCAACTTGACAGCCACTTGCATCTCATTGATTTCATGGATTGCACAAAGGTTAGCAATATCTTAACATGATCACCTAGAGTAGTCTGATTTTCTCCAATGAAGTATGGAATGTTCTTCAAGGCTGCAATAGGAATTGGATGTTGTGCATTGAGGGAAAGTGGGCTGCTGCCTGTGAAGTTGACATAGGGGTTGTTTTGTTCCATTGTAATTGGTCTTAAAACCATTGTTGACTGAATGAAAGGCCTACCAGGTGGAGGAGTTGAGAGAGTTTTGTTTGGTGGAGATGGAGACCTTTGAATCCTTCTTCCTCTTTGCCTTCTTCTTGGAGATAATTGCAGGTATTCAAACAACACTTCTTCTTCTCCAACTCTTGACCTTGTGGTGACTCTTCTCATGAGTTTTTAGGCCTACACTACTGAAACCAGTTGATTCTTCCCCTTGGAGTCGCCAGATATGCAAATAATAGCTCTTTTCAAGCAAGAAAATTGTGGCAGATGAACATCAACTTTGCTGCAATAAAAATGAGACCTCTAGTGTCCCACCGGGCATGCCAAAACTATTATCACCAAATCACAGCACCCCTAGATGTTGATCAGATTTCTAGGTTGATCATACTAGCATCCAGTGTGATTGCATAACATTGAATCCTTTCTCCAAGTGTGGGACTTGCAAAAATGAGAAAGGAATCTCCAGAGAAGGTTGGTTCCTATTCCTCTGTTCAGATGCACACAAAAAATGCAGAGGGTTCACTCAAAGTCTAATCTAACTTGCCAGGGAGACAGGGTAAGAAGATGTAGAAAAATAAACCTAAACTAATGAAGGTGATGCACTGAGGAATGAAGAACACATATCTTTCCAATAAACACAAGCCATTAAAATGCGATGCAAGATCATGCACAGATAACAAAATTTTCAGTGAAAGATCAGGAGGATGCAAATGAACACAGAGAGGGTTGAGAATCATCCACAGAGATGTATTACTTGCTCCAAAGATTGATACAATACACTATAAAATTCCAAGAGATAGAGTCGCATTACAGTTTCAAATGGGAGGTTCGAACTCCACAAATTCACCTGCCAAAGAGAAGAAGGGAGGGGCAAAACAGGAATGTTCGACCCTTAGAAAGAATCCCCTCTTTACAATATATAGGAAGAATGAGAGAGGGAAGAGAGAGGAAATTCAGATCTACCCCAACCACTTCTAGGTCGCATTTATTTTATCTCATTATGGTGGTGGGTGAGAACCCTGGCAAGAGCGGCGAACTGTATTTTGCATTAAAGTTGGTTGTTGAAACGTCATTTCTGGCCATTACCACGTGCCAGAGATTTTTCTTGATTTTATCTCTCCAAAATGAACCAAAATGCAAGATTGACCCTAGAATCATGTAGAGAATTTCACCAAATTTCCATTGATATAAAGAACGTGAAAATCTGAGCTCTGGATCGAAAGTTATGGCTATCTGAAGATTTAGGGCAATAACAGGCCAAAACGAATCGGCGGGAAAAATATTTGAATTTTTCCCGCGCACTGCCACTTGGATGACACATGTCAGGCTCTAATTCATCCATGGGTTCATCCTCTGAAAATTCCTTTTGGGCCTTTAAACATGGACACGTGGCACTGTTTTATTGGTTCAGGCCTGAGGAGCGCATTTCTTCCTTCTGACACGTGGCCCGTTCTGATTCATTAGCGGCTCTTTTGGCTCTTCGCGTCCCTCACGTCCCTTTGGCCCAGCTGCCCCAAACTGCTTGGGACAAATATCTCTGAACCGCCCGATTCGGGCCTCCTTGTTCCTGTTTGAGGTGAAGACACGTGGCAAGATTCCATTCGCTCTCAACTCTTTCAACTTTTCGTGTCCCACGCGTACTTTTGGCCCGGATGTCCCAAACGAAAGTCCTCTATTTCAGCTGAACCGGCCAGTTCACGTCCTCCACGTACTCTTGTCCCAACTGTCCTGGACTACCTGGGACAAATATATCTGAACCGCCCGAAATGGACTGACTTGCACCAAACCGGCCGATCCACGTCCTTCACGTACTTTTGTCCTAGGTGTCCCAATTGTGCGAAACAGACTTAGGTAATTTTTTCCCTCTTTCGGCCGATTCGGCTTTTCACGTCCCACGCATACTTTTGGCCCAACTATCCCAACTGCTTTGTGGACCACCTGGCGGCTTTTCGGCCGATTCGCGCCCCGACGTTCCAACTGTCCCAACTACTGCGCAGACTAGGACTTAGCCAATTTTCTTTATTTTTTCGGCACCAAGCTTGGCATATGCAATATTTTCACATTTTTAAAACTTTCTGGGTTTTCTTCTTGGATAGGAGAGTTAGAAGGAAGTCGAGGGGACCCCGAAAACATGATTTTGGGCCTTAAATCAATCTATTTTCTTGGGACTAAAGAATTTGATGCATGTTATCAAAATTACCTTGAGGGGTGAATTTTGGATAACACTTCTTCTTCGGAGTTGCCACATGTGTAATTCAGGGCTCTTTTAAGAAAGAAACTTGCAAAAAATGCACATCAATTTTGTTTTAATTGATATGAAGACCTCTAAGGTCCCACCGGGCATGCCAAAACTGTTAGCGCAAATTAGCAACACCCTTTGGATGTTCTATCAGATTTCTAGTTTGACATCTCAACATCAAGTGTGATTGCACAACATTGAATCTTTTCCCCAAGTGTGGGACTTGCAAAAATGGGAAAAGAATCTCCAGATTAGAGGTTGCTTCCTTAACTCCTCTATTCAAGTGTGCATAGAATTATGTAGAGGTTTTACCTATGACTTAATCAAATTTTGCCAAGGAGACAGGGTTGGGAAAATGTAAAAATAAACCTAGTCTATATAAGGTGATGCACCAAAGGAGTATGAGACACCTGCTGCTACAAAACATAGAAAATCCATAAGAAAATATGGCATAAAACATGCACAAATTTCCAAAATGTAATGAAAGATTAGAAAACAATGATGAACATATGAAAGGATTGAGAAGATTTAATCACAGAGCATATATCATCATTCCAGGTCCAATACAATTCATTACAGTGACCAAGAGGCAAAAAGAAGTGTAGGATTTGCATGGAAAGGTAAAAAACTCCACAAATCTACCTGATTAGGAAGAAAAGGGAAGTTGCATAGCTAAAAGAATGTCTAACTTTTTAAAAATGAGCCCATTCTGGCTTTTACAATGTAAAAAATGAGCTCAGGAGAGAGAAACGTAGGAAAACGTGAGAGGAGCTTCAACCACCAACCAAATGGCATTAAAACAACATGGGCACCCTCAAAAGTCCATTCCCTGACATTTTTAACCATGTTGGGAGAGAATGTGAGCCATTCTTCATTGAAAATGGTGGTTGAAACGTCAATTCTGTTGATTTCCATGTGCCAGAGGTGTTTTCCAATTTTATCTCTCTAAAATCCACTAAAACACAAAATTTACCCTAGAATCATGTAGATAATTTCACCATCTTTCCATTGATATAAAGAACGCAAAAAACTGAGCTATGGATCAAAAGTTATGCTCATTTGAAAATTTAGGGCAAAACAGGGCCAAAATGGGTTGGCGGGCCAAAAATTTGAAATTTTCCCACTTTTTGCATTTGGGAAAATTTCCCCAAAAATCTCCACACCCCACCACTTTGGTGCCACGTGGCATGTTCTAATTAGGTGTAGGCCTTTCCTACTTCTTTTTCCACCGTTTCGGCCATTGGAAAATTTTCCAAAAAATCTCCACTAGCTAGATAACCTGAGGACACGTGGCACAATGTGATTCACCATGGGCATCTTCTCTTAAATTTTTCATCGTTGTTGACCATATTCTCTAGGTTGGACACGTGGCACAACCCCATTGGATGTGGGCATGTCTTCTTCATTTTTCCGGTGGGCCTGTCTTGCATTTTTTGCCGCCGCATGGACACGTGGCATAATTCCATTGGCTCAGGCCTTGGGAGGCGGGACCTTCCCTTTTAAAATTTCCTTTGATTTTTTTTTGGGAGAATTTCCCAATTTTCCCCCCATTCCCCTTGGTTGAAGACATGTGGCAGGTTTCTATTCGTTGCGAGCCTTGGGGCCAAAACTCCTCTTTGCACTAACCTTTCGGAAAAAATCCCAACTTCTCCCTGGTGGTCAAAGCTCCGACCCCCCCTGAGACACGTGGCGTGATCCCATTGGCTCGCAGGCCTGCGGGCCAAGATTTCTCCTTAGTACCCCTGCTAAACACTTTGGAAATTTTTTCCTATTTACTCCGCCACTCTGACATTCCTTCGGCCTAAGGACATGTGGCACAATGCCATTGGATGTGGGCCTTAGGGCTGAAAATTTGTTTGCGCCAACCTTAGAAACATTTTCCTAACTCCCTCCACCTGGACACATGGCAACATCTTATTCGTCGGTGGGTCCTCAGGGAAAAATTTCTTCTTTTGAACCCCGTCAAACACTTAGTGAAAATTCCAAGTTTTCCCCCACCCCCCGCCACTATTTTGCTGACGTGGCAGCTTCTGATTCGCCGGTGGGCCTGTCAAGGGAAAATTTCCCACAAAAACTCCGTCGAGCCATAACTTCAAAAATACATGGAGTTAGGAATAAAACTTTACCTTTCTGGAAAGCTGAGAAAGAGCTCTATCCAATGGTGCCATTTCCAGAACATTTTGAGTTCCTAAAAAGTAAAAATTCTGACTAAGGCACAAAGGAGGGAGGAATGAAGGGAGTTAGCCAAAAAATAAGCAAGGGGCTTATTTTGGATAACAAACACCCTTTGATAAATCTCATTGGTTCCTGGGATGGTTCATTTCCTAGAAACTCATTTAAAATTTATCTAATATCTATATTGTTTATCTATCTTTATATACAAGTTCCCTCATTCATAGGAAGAGGAATCCCTCGCATCTGTTGTACCCATTCATCCCAACATTTCTCTATCAGTGTACGTATTATTAAACCCTATTGTCTTATGAGTTTTTGGTGTTTTATCATATGATTGGCTAACTAGAAATCACCTCAAACATTTTGGCATGCTCAGTGGTATTCTTAGTCCCTTTTGATTATATTTTATATTTTCATGTTTTCTTTCATATCTTGTAAATTTCAATCTTATATCACATTGTTGTCATCTTTTCAAAAACACATAAAAATAACACTAAAATACAAAGGCAATAACAAATATAGTTACATTCTTTTGCATCCTTTTTCTTTCAAGAATTACATCTTGTTTGATTTTCTTGCATCGAAATTGACATTTCCTTTGGTTCTTAATAATGAAATCTCATATATTCCTACTCATCTATATTAATTAGGGGATAAAAATATTTCCTTCAAGAAACTCCCTTCAAACACAACCAAATAACATGTTACATCAATTGTACATCTAAAAAATCCCTTCTATGAAGCATACTTGGATTTCATCACCAAAGGGAAAATACAACTTGGTGTTCTTGATGAGTATAAACAATTTGTGGGGGGTATATCAGCTAATCACCCAACACCCTTATCACTACAAGAATATTAAGTGAGTGGGTAGGCCTAATACCATACCTCAAGTAGATACCAACATAGATTCATGCCTCATGCACCTCAAGGTATATTAAGGACTCTAGAATTAATTTAGTTGAAACTAACCTTAGCTAGTCTTTTCATAGTTCCCTTCTATCCATTTTTCATTTCAATTTTTTTTAATTAATTGAGATAATAAAAAAATTCTTCTAATTGTGTGGTATTTACTTTCCTAAAAAAAATCATTTTTCCTTTCTATATGGACTATTTGTTTATTTCATGGTCCTAATTAGACTGCAATCTCGCTTTCAAAATATTTCAAATATGGAAGAATCACTTCAGCCCCATATTGAAAACATCTCAACCATGACAATTACACCATTATAAAAAAAACATGGATCATCCACAGTCTCTCAGTACCCAATCTACGACATCAGAGGTTCCTTTTCTTGATTGTTTGTAGCTCTTCCAAAGTGGTGAGCCCATCTTTACATAACTCTTAGATACAAATCCAATTTCCCTTTCTAGATACCTTCATGTCAAAGTAATGTGTATTACATATGCCCCCTATCATGGTCTAAATTATTAAGTTACAACTTATGATTATTCCATACTCCATGATTGTGACTATCAACCTATCATAGAGAAAATCTCCCCCTATCCCTCCACTAGTGATGTAGGAACATTAACACCCACTTCATCATCGCATGTCACTAGTTTTGATGTTAACAATATCTCATCATAAGACATGGATGATGAACAACCATTAGTGTCATTAGTCCCATCATCAAGTTTTTCACTCAAAAAAACCCATGCTACAACCTCCTCATCCACATCTATTCTCGCATCCTCCACTTCTCTTCTTGCACCTTTTGCAAGATTGGTCAGTTTTCCTCTCACTATTACCCCTCTTATTGCATATATATTTATCCCACCACAATAACCTACATATTTGATCCAAAATATTGTCTTATCCATCCCAACATATATACCTCCTGTTAGTACAAGTTATATTGCTAGTACTCACCCCTTTTCACAGAAAGCATTTGCTACTCCTATCTCACAATATAGCACCATCTCTTCTCAATATTTATCACAACCCTCCCAACCTCTTATCAACACTTCCATTCCTATTCCTTATTAATACATCTATCCCTCACAAGAATTATTATCTTAGCGTACCTATATATTCCAAATAAGTGACCCTCTTTGTAATAATGTCCATTTACCATATCATGCATATCATCAATCAAACCCCCATATTTATAATCAATCATTTCCCTATACTTAAAACACATAAAAACCTCATAATTATCACATTCAGACATTACTAATAAAAATATAGAGCATTTAAGCTTCCACCATGGGACCCAAGAACAACCTATCATACGAGAATATTTACAACAAACCTATCCACCCATTCGTACATCTCAATTCCAATCTCGCACATTGGGAACTCCCAAAAATATTTGAATTTTATGGTAAGGAGGACCAAAAATAACACATAATATCCTTCCTCCATGAATTTTATCTTATCTATCTCCCACAACCAAAACCTTATGTTGAGAACATTCCCCATGTCCTTAGGTTGTCCTACCCTTGACTGGAACAATAACATCCCAAAAAATTATCTCTTCTCATTTTCATAACTCATGAAATTATTCTTTGAAAACTTATAAATCAAAATTAATCATAAGATCTCCATCACTGACATCTATGCCATTAAAAAAATTCAAGGATTATTCCATTACACATTTCATCGCCAAATGGAGAGGGATAATCAAGAAACTCTCCTTCTGTCTTCCACAAACAAAATTGATCAAGTTGGTTTCCTGATCATGTACCAAAAATATATCATCAACTCTCCAAATCCATTCCTTTAAAATGTTTCATGAAGAATTTACCATGGAATGAAAAATATAACTCTACTCCCTCAAGGATGGTAAGATTAAACTCAGGTCTAAGAAATCGAAACCTAAGTCCTCATTTAAAACTTCTTCCAACAATGAAAATTTTAAAGGGTCACAAAAAAGGTTGTTGTGAAAAATACATATAAAGCTCCTTTGGACTCTAATTGAACTTGACATCAATGTAACTACACACCCATAATGGAGTCTTATAGCTTGGTATTCGACAAACCTCTAGATGCATTCATGATCAAACTTGCACTCATCCGACTTGTTGATATATCCATGTATAAACCATCATAGTACAAATAAAATGATTATTATAAATACCATCAAGTACAATGCCACGACATTGAAAAATGTCGTTAATTCAGAAACGTCTTTTAAGAACTCATTGACCAAGGGGAATTGTAGCTTGAAAACCTGAATGTACCTCTAAAACAAATCTTGTATTTGTTAAAACATCCTTTCCCTAATCATTACCTGTTTAGTAGTCAACTCTAATCTAATTCCATCCTCTCCCACCATATTATCAATACTCTAAATGATCTCCCACTTGAATCCTTTGTGTCTAGTGTTTCTATATCAAAAACACTCATCAAACTATGTGACTCTTTAGATCTTGTCACCGTCAAGACCATGAGTCTTGCTACATCACAATGCATAGAATCTATCACATCTTCTTCATTTTCCCCCACTTTTCCGTCAAGATATTTGAAAAGGAAAACTCTCATCTAAATATTAAAGATCTCTTTCAAAGACCACGTCACCCAACATCACATTAAAAAATTCATATTCTAATTAGACAGTCAAAAAATCATTCATCTAGAAAAATAGTAACCCTACAAACATTCATCATACAAGCTCATCATAAAGTACACATCCCCTGCCCTCAATTTTAGGGCCTCATCCTTCTTCCAAATTTGCAATCACTATTACATAATGTAAGGTTGTTCCTCGAATGTAACCTAAAAATTCCAAACATGATACCACCCAAGCATACCAACCTAATAAATCATAAAATGATATCTAAATTCCTTCACCACAGTCATCATCCTAGTTAAGTACAAAAGGATACTACACCCAAATACTTAAAAATCACATTTAATAATCTATTTTAACACTACCACCTTTTAAGCCATCTAAATATCAAGGTTGGAAGCCTTATCAATATAATTATGAAGCATTATATGCATGCCATCAAATATTAAGATACTTCACTAAGGACTATAACACCTTCCATGTAATAATTCGAAGCCTTACTAACAAAAGACTTTTCCTCGTAGATACAAATCATCCTCCCTCTTATCTAAATATAATAAAACCCAATCATTAAATCAATTCAACCCATCAAATAATTAAACCAACACTTTCTAAACCATCATCTAATATTCCATCCATTTCTAACAAGAGTAAGGATTATTTAAGAAAATATGAACTCCATCAAATAGATGTCGATTGCATAACTATAAGAGCACGTGCACAAGACTCGAAGGCCTCAAACAAGAATGGGCTTAAAGTATATATATCCCTATATCCCCTTGAATCACCTAATCTATCACCTTCCAAAGCTAAAGTTTCCATTATTTCCACTCCACACTCCTAATTCACTACCTCTATACAAAACATTGTTATCAAATAGCTACACCAATCTCATGTTAAGATGTCTCTCTATGAGCTTGATCAAAACTATCGACAACACCAAAAAACAATGATTAAAGCTCTTCAATATATCTTAGTAATGTGATATGACCCACAACCATTCACTAACCTTTTCGGAAATAATAAAATGTCTTTTACCATTACTTTTGATGATTATTAAATTCCATCCATATAACTTAAATATCATGACCTTCCTCTCTTTGTCACCACCTAAATCAATGACACTCTTATTAATAGAGTTATGATTAATAATGGAGATAGTATCAACATCATATCATCACATGCCTTCAAACAAATTCAGCTACCTAACACCATCATTGCCTAGTCACTCACCGTATTACGTACTTTTAATGACACCATCGCCCCTATAATAGGCATTGTCATTTCACCCATTAAAAAAGGATTTAAAAGCCTTCATCAACTCTTATATCTTACAGAAGGGGAAATTTAGTGTAATATGTTATTAGGAATCCATTTTATATGTGTTATGCGTTATATCCCATCGACATTACATTGGTGTCTAAAGTATGAACATGAAGGTAAAATAATCACAGTCACTACTGATCCCAATTCCTTCAAATCCTGTCATATGAAATACATACCCAACAACGTATTCCTTATAGTATAGAACTATACATCCTCAGATAAATCTTCAACAATATCTTTCATCCCCTCCTCCAAACTATGAGACTACTAATCCTTTGAAGACATAATTTAACATCTTTTGTTCGAGGAGTATCGCCCTCTAGCTCTTAATTCACTCCCTACTCCTCAAATGTATGCGATACCTGACAAATAACCACTCTATAAGACCAATGTAGGATATGTTATCTCATTTTCTCCCCATTTCCTCCACACATAGTTATTGTATCAATTCATCGACCGCCCTTCGTCCCATATCAATTTTCAACAAAACACAAAACCATACTCTTCATATTTATTGTTCTTGGAAAAGCCTCAATTTTATTTGACTTATCTCCACTATTATGTGTAGAAGGGTTTTGGTATGGGATGGTATGAGTAGGGACCACATGATATTTCCTTTGAAAGTTTGATAAATCCTTACAAAAAACATGGTCTTGGATTCAAAACACCTTCTTCAAGTTCACCATCATCATCATCATCATCAAGACCTTGAACATCATCACCATATCCACCCTCGGACAATGATTACACCATATCCATCCCTCATAACATTTTTTATTTAATAACATTTCTCTTAGACCATTAACCTATCAAATTAATGGTAAAACTAAAACAATACCCCTGATATTACCACATATGATAAATGAGAAATCTCCTGTCATCAACATCCTTAATTTCCATGAATACAATGCTATCCTAACATATATGGGAGCTAACGACCATCATATTCAGAATTCCCTATATCGTGACACATCTACACTTTTCAACAAATTGAACACTGATGTTAATATTGGCACACCATAAGAGCCATATATCGTTAAAAATAACCAATTCTTAGACCCGCATGAAATACAAGAGTTCATTTCCTTCCTATCCAAAAATAGTCAATCCTTTACATGGCCCTATAGTGATAAGTTGGGTATCAACTCTATTATCATTATCCAAAACATCATTACAACCCCATGTGTTAAACATGTAAGGAAAAAAAATCATATAATTCATCCTCATGTACCGCTACTAGTCAAATAAAAACTTCATTGTCTTCTCACATTCATACTACCTATTTATTATCCATAATGGGTTTATAACATTGTACTTATCACAAATGCCACTATAAAATTATGCATCTACACAAACTTTGGAGACATCAACCTCACTTTCCTTAAAGACAATTTTCCTCTACTCAATATCAACCAACTTGTTGATTTAATAAAATGCCATGAGATGTTATCCCTTATGGATAGTTTCTAGTTAAAATCAAATCCTTATCGTACCATAGGATCAACATAAGAAATCTTTCATTACCCCATTGGTAACCTTACACTATAGAGTAAATCCCTTTGGCCTAAAAAATGCATGAGCCACATATAAATGTTCCATGACTTACATCTTCCATGATCTCATCCATAAGACCATGAAATATTCTGTACATGAATTATTATGAAACCCCAAACACCGAAGAGATCATCTAGCCATTCTTCATGTTATATTTTCATTTTGATTATAGTTCCTTCTTTTTCTTAATCCGTCTAAGGTGTCTTTGGAGTTGTCATAGTGAAACTCCTTATATTAATCATGTATATTCAAGGAATTAAGGCTGAACCCCACTAAATTCAAATCCATCATCAAAATTCCCCCATCTAATCACAAATAGCTTTGTAGCCTTCAATGAAATCTTTAATCTATCCATCATTTCATCTCATAGTTATCATATCGTTATCGATCCTTCTATCACCTTCTACAAAAGGATGCCCGATTCAAATGGGATGATAATTTTCAATAGGAATTTGGTGCCCTTAAATAATATCTATTATCACCACCCGTTCTCACAACTCTACATGAGGTAGATCCTTGTGTGTGTGTGTGTGTGTGTGTGTGTGTGTGTGTGTGTGTGTGCAGCTTATCATTATTTGGCATCCATGCTTACACACGATGACGAATAAGGTAAATAATAGGTCATCTATTACATAAGCCACACTCTTCACGAATATGAAACTCACTAATCAAAATATGAAAAGTTGTGTTGTGCTCTGTACTTCACAATTTATAAAAAAATTCATTACCTTCCCAATAAAAAAACCTACGTTGTCACAAAATTTAATCAACTAAAATTTATACGTTATAAAGCATATAAAAATGATCACATCAATATATGGATCATGTTCATGACTGAATTTTAATTCAAATTCATCCCTCATAAATCCATTAAGGGGCATGTCATCATTGATTAGTTCGCATAATCTCCCCTTCCTTCCAATTAATTACCTTGCAAAAAATTTCCCAACGAATCAGTTTACACTCTCAATCATGACAACACCCATCTTAAAATGATCTTTTTCTTCAATAGATCCAAATGTAGCTATGGGGAGGTTTTGGGATAGTCATAATTCCCCCTTGAGACAATACTATCCCATTATCACTCAAACTTAACTTAAAATGCACTAACAACATGGAATAATATGAAGCTCTTATTATGGGGCTTCAGACTACAACCTTTCTAGGTATACAAATCCCATACATTTGTGGTGAATCATAACTCATCATCAATCAAATCAAATAAATATATCAATGTAAAAATGAGATCATTCAAAATTATAAAACCATTGTTAAATATTTCTTACAAATATTTGAAAATTACAAAATTAAAATCACTCCTCGATCATCTAAGAAATTTGTAGACACAATGACATCACTTTCCTCCCTCATCTAATTATCTCTTTATGATTCCAAATTATTTGTCTTTATATACAATATTGACCAACCATCTTACACTAATATATATCTCTCAACCATCAATCATATATAAAAAAAATCATCTGACAAATGGTACATCAAAACATATGATTATTTATCAAATGGAAAACTACCTCTAGATCGATATCAAAATGGAAAAATATCCTTTCAACAATGCGCATCTTGCTATGTTATTTTAGAGGGTATCCTTTACAACAGAGGATTTCACATCCTCCTCCTTCAGTGTCTCAAAAGTCCATGTATCCTTTACAAAAGTCAAAAATTTGGTATCGTTACCCTTCTTGCCCGCATTCAATTCTATCACCATGGTCTTATCTAGACCCCCTTTATTTTAATTCATATTAATATTCTCATCTTTCCTATCTATTAACTTATCAACTTTAAATTTTAATTAATATTCATTTAAACATTTCCTAATCCTCATCTCATTAGCTAATTACCTCTAATTATTTTTATTCTCTCCTCCCTAGGTTGTTTATCATCCCTAACTACTTAGATTTATATACCTGTGCTTTTTCAAGTTTTTATTCAATCCATATTTATCTCCCACCTACCCATATCACTTCCCTAAGAAACCTTAACCCACCTATATACTTTAAAACACTCATCCTAATAAATAAAAGCCCCATATCTTGAATAAATCACTCATCCACCATCTAAAGGGATGGTTCCCCGTAGTTGGCAGCGACCCACCCGGTTTGTCGTCATACCTATAAAACTAGTTTCATCCCCTCCAAAAGGAGGCATAATTAGAGTTTTCTTACGATGTGCAAACTTATCTTCGAGCTTGAGAATTCTTGGAGTTGTTTTGACTTTCTTGGAGTCCATTTGTTTTAGAACTATAATATCAAGTGCATCATAATATATAATTTATCTTTAAATAATATAGAATAAACTATATACATATTATTCAAATATAAACTTTATATTAGGGGTTGGTTAATTTAATTAATCAAATAATTAAATCGGGTAGGTATGCCCTGTCACTTAAGAAGGATATAACCATTCGGGTTATTTAAATATGACCATAGGTCATATTTGGGATATATCATGATTAATTCAGGTGATCCTAGTAAAAATACAGGGAATAAAAGTGGGGAGGGAGTTATTAGACTGGTGGATGTAAAAGTTTCTCGATAGTGGATTTATTCCGTGGTTTTTACCCATTTATGGGTTTTACACGTTAGATGTTGTGTTATGTGTTCAATTTGTTTATTTAATTTATTTATGATGTGTATGTTATAATGATTAACTTTACATAAATTAATTTAGTTGGTAAATGTACCTTTTCACCCCTCGTCTTGTATTGTTTAAAACATTAATTTAATCATAATGTAACCTAAGGTTTTAACAGTCGGGAATTGGGAATTTAGTTAAAATATTTGCAATATTATGTAACCCACCCTTCCCTTTCTGCATGGTTGGATGAATATTGCATAGATGAAAAGGCATTGTGGATTTTAAACTGCATGAAAATAATTCCCAAGAAAATAGAAATGGGAAAGTAAAAATACATAGTAAAACTCGAGTTTACTAGGGGAGACAAGACTAGAGAAAATAGGTTGTTCTAATTTTTTAATTGGTAAGTAAATTCTTTGTCCCCTGGTAATACATTTGTTTTTGCATTGCTTATTATGAATTTCTTTGAAACCCTTATTCATGACCTGAATAGGGCCCTGAAAATATTGCACCAATAATTTAATATAAACTATAATATTTTATAGTTTTTATTAAATCTTCGTATTTTATAAAAATATAATATATATATATATATATATATATATATATATATATATATATATATATATATATATATATATAAACCTATGGTATATATATTACCTAGTTTGTGATATAAAATTGGGCCACATTATTATAGCACCCCTCCCTTTTTATATAAATGTGCGGCATAGTTAAAATTGGGCCACATTATTATAGCACCCCTCCCTTTTTATATAAATGTGCGGCATAGTTTTTAGGGTTTAGGTAATATATATACCATAGGTTTAGATATATATCTAAACCTATGGTATATATATTACCTAAACCCTAAAAACTATGCCGCACATTTATATAAAAAGGGAGGGGTGCTATTTTAATGTGGCCCAATTTTATATCACAAACTATATAAAAAAATATTATAGTTTTATAAACTATGAAACTATCCTAATCCATAGTTTATATCGTAAACTATATGAATGTAACTATCCTATATTCTATTCCTATGCGGCCTAAGTGTATTTTAATCTAAAACCTCAACCCTAAAAACTATATCCCCATCTAAATAATTTTAAAAACTAATAAACATTATGCAATGGGTATGTTATAAGGGGGAAACCCCATTAAATCTAAACCATCCCATAAATTATATACCATTTTGTGTCCCTTTTATTCTTTAAATGTTTTGATAATGTGTTTTTTTTTTTGGTAGTTTTTATACATTTTGGGGTCCCTTTCCCAACCCCACATCTATCATTGCGACAAGTGGCACGCATTTTAAAAACTCTCCACCTTCTCTTCTCCATGTGCAATGCTAACCTATATGGTTCATGGAACTTTTTTTATGGGATGTTTGGTCCCACATGGAGATGTAAGGATTTATAAGCCTTTAGCTGGTGGATTTATAATGTGGGCGACATGGAATATAAATAATAGTGGAATTAATATGTTGAAATTCCACGTGGATATGACATGGTGATGTCGAGCTAGTGCTAAAACCCAGGTGAGGGTAATACATATATATATATATATAACAGGTTGGTGGCCAAATTGGGAATGCTTCTTTCATGGGTATAAGCCCATGTAAATACATTGGCGGTGGTAGTGTATATCCCGCATCATATAATTTAAATAATAGCTCAGCCATTGAAAATATAAATATTTATATAAACTCAACTCGTCGAGTTGGTCTCACCAACTTGACCGAGATGATGTAAATAATCACATATAAAGGAGCATAACTCTAATTTTTTAAAATTTTAATTATCCTCTTTATTTTTAAATTGAATTTAAATTCAAATTCACTTTTTCACTTTTTCAAAATTGAGAAAATTAGTTGAATTAATACCTAGTATATTTTTTTATGACATGACGACAAATTTGTCGTGTTGTCATTTATATGAAAAACCAAAATTTTTATAAAAAAAAATTTGGAAAATGTATTTATAGATAATTTGTTTTAAAATATAAACAAATTATAAAAATTATTTTTGTAAAAATAGTAAAATTATTGTTTTTATTTTTAAAAATGATATGATATGACAACAATTTTTTCGTCATCATTTTTTCACAAAACTATTTTTTTATCATTTAAACATATTAGTGCATAGATTATTCAATTAACAGGACCTCCATTTTTTGGCATAAATTAATTGTGTTTGATTACAAGGATTAAAATATGACAGGGAGAATTTCTATAAAACTCTTATTTTAATCCTTGTTTAGTAAAATATTTTTTCATTTCAATTTTACAAAAAAATGGGGTCTAATCAATTTTCAATTGATAAATATTACATGTTAAATGGAAATAACTACATCATTTACAAGATTTGATTGAAGGCTGAATTTGTGGCTCACAAATTATGGGTGATTGTGAATGGAACTGAGAGATATCCTAATAGAAGACAAGCAACTACTGACAATGTCATTGTGTATCAACAGAAATTATAAGAGGCGATGTCCATTATCTTGTGAAGCATACAAGATGATTTTCTACTTCATATTGGAAACCAAGACATTCCGGGTGAGGATAGGGCTCAATTGGAATCAATGCACAAAGGTAAGCATTTTTCAAAAATTATTAAATTAATTTTAGAGCTTATGACAACTCCCATAAAGGGAGATGAAAAAGTGATATATTATTTAGCAAAAATAAAAAATAATAAGTCGCAGTTAGATGGATGTGGCAGTAATTTGATTCAGGATAATTTCTTTATTTTATTATTCAATTTAATATTCATGAGAAATTTATAAATTTCATTTCAATTTTGAATTCAAAATATCAATTTGAACAAGACATGCTAGATTTGTAAACCCTTAGTGCTCTCCTAGTTCAGGAAGAGCAGGTTATGACTAATTTTGATTCAAAATAAAAATCCACATAGACACTTCTTGCTCAGAAATCAAAAGGTAAAACTTCTATTATTAATAAGAATCAAAAATCAACTTTTAAAACTATTAGTAAATAAAAGAAACCAGGAAACTTAAAAGTTAGTTTTGATGGTAAATTTCATAACTATGGGAAATTTGGACATAAGAAATAAGATTGTAAATTTAAAAACAATTCAAATTTCAAAATCCTAAATCAATTAAATCAGATCAAAATCAAGATAATGATGATGATAATAATCATGGTTTTAATATAATAACTTTATAAATTACTTCTAAATGAAAATTTTATTCTCTAGTTTGTATATTGTTGAAAAAGGAGTTTTTTTTCTTTCATAATTAACTCAGATGAGTTAGTAAAACTAAACTAGAAGTAGCTACAACTAAAAAACATACACAAAAAAAATAGATTATATGTGTTTTTTGCTTTTTTTTTTTAGAGTTTATTAAAAAATAGAAGTGTGTTCATTTTTTTTTGCATGAAACACTGATCATATATGACATGTCTAAACTTAATTTTACCACCTATGAAATTTATTAAAGGGTGCTTACATGTCATCTTTTGAAGAAAACTCCATGAGAAATGTCCACAGTTAGTGGATTATGCTTTTAGTGAATACTGTGATTATTCTTGAATAGTTTGATTATCTATTTTATCTATCAAGTATTATCTCATCTTTAAAGGATTACAATAAGATAATTAAGATATACATGTTTTTTATAAAAAAATTCTTATTATTTGATTGCTACAATATTATTATATGCATATCAAAATACATGTGTGGATGTCTTTATGTTTGTATTGGAGACGTCCAATATTGATTGCATTTAGTATATATTGTATAAGAGTAATATGTTGAGTTTTTTCAACATAGTCTAACATGGTTGTTTGTTAAGAATATTGTTATGTTAGTTGTTTTACAACTTGTGTTTAACTGTTATAGTTGGTTAGAAGTGAAATCAATAATGATTTATATGCTTATTATGATGTCTATATGGATATTATAACACTAACCATGTTGATGTTGTGTTATATATAAATACTGGATATGTGTTTAATTTGTTTGGTGAAAGAACCGTTACTTGTAATATAAAAAGAAACCAATAGTATCCATTTCTTCTACTGGGGTAGAGAAGTACAATGGAAGAAGCAAAAAATCCATGTGGTTGTAACAGTTGTTGGAAGAGATACACATGGAAGTTGAAGGAAATATTCCTTTTCTATGTGGCAATCATAGTTATATTACTCTTGTTAAAGAATCAAGTTCAAAATCATAGAATGAAGCATATTAAATTTCATATGCATATGATCTGAGAGAAGGTTCTCTGTAGTGATACAGATCTCCAGTACCACTTTTTTGAAGATCAAGATTGTAGCTAT